>NEEE01003837.1:53218-66902 GCA_002278615.1 Pogonus chalceus | reverse complement strand
TGCATACACGATAGTTTTGAAGCTCCTGTTCTTTCATTATTTTTTTTTAATTTGGTAAAAGTCTTAATAAACAAACCCAAAAAAAATATTCTTTTTTTAGAGGCCTTTCTGGGCCTTACTTCGATCTTGGTCCTGGACAAGTGCCCCTGTTGTCCCTAACTCACTTGAATTTATCAGTTTTTAACATTTTGCTAGGCTTAAACTTTATTAAATATTTGATAAAATTCATTTACTATTATTATTTCTTAATTTGTTCAATTATTATAAAATAAAACTAATCATATTATTTAAAAAACCAACGAAAGAAAAGCTAAAATCTACAAAATTGTCTCTTCGAAACTGATAAAATAAAAACCAATTTTATATTAACTTATACAAATTTTATTAAGAGACAATCTCAATTGAGTTAACTTCTAATATTTCGACCTCAATAAATGCAGGTTCATTTTACAAACCAGTAAAAACAGGCTCAGTTACTAACCACAAAATTAAATATATCAGTTTAAATAAATGTAAATTTGTTCATTCGGAAACAATATAATAAACAACAATTTCGACTAGTTCTTCATTTGTTTACAAGTTTACAACTATCAATTGTTTGAAGTGCAAATTTTAATAATCCATCTATAGAAAATCTAATTTATCGACTTAGTTAACATTGTATTAACCACGTTTTTTGGCAACATAAAAATCATAAATAACACAATCACATGATCCATGTTTTAAAAGGATGTTTGAAGCATAAATTTGAGCATATAATTAATAAATAAAATTGTGTTGTCTTTAAAATGGAATATATTTAAAGCTGCAAGTGTTCCAAATGATATACAACATGTTTAACCGCAGTTAAATTTCATTACTGAATTTTCAGCATATCAAAGTGACTATAAAACATAATTTACGCTTAACAAAAAGTAAAAGAGGCAATTAATATTTTCAAGTGACGGTCAGGAATCTTAAAGAAAAAGCGTAATTAATTCCGTATTCAAAGACATAAAACACAACAAATAAACGAATTTTTTACTAGAAAACTTTTAACAATCATCAGCTATGTCGGCTGTTATTTTAATTAAAGACTGAAAATTTTTAAAATGCAAGCTTCAAATTACGCCGTTCAAAGTATAAAGTTGATATGTAAATAAATTTTCAATAATATTCAAAAGTTTAATAGAATATTAAGGAATTTTTTAACAACCGGAATATATGTATATTCTATACATAAATTTCGGAAACTGGTTCTTACCTCATAATTTAAAATGTTTTTGGATACAACGCTATGTTTACAAATTTCAAACGCATGGTATGAAAATATCATGTGATAAGTGTGCCAGTTCGGCTTAGGACCAGATGTTGAAATTAACGTAAGAAAATATTTTATAAATTATTTGTTTACGGATGAAATTTGATAATTATAGCGGAAAATAGATATTTTACTTGTTTTTCATTCTTATTAATTTAGAAATTTTCTTTATGATAATTAATTTCTTTAATTACATCTTTAACATCAATAACTGTATCCGACTCAATATTTTTTCAACAAATATATTTCGAAAGTTTGTATATTTTATTCCGTTAGTTATTTTTTATTTATATAGTTGGGAACTACATATTGTTAGTTTAATTATAAATTTTTATAATTATAATCATTTAAAATCTCAGATGAAATAATTATTTTCATTTAAATTGGTGCTAAAAGTTAAAATAAAATTATATTTTTTATTGTTGGCAACATTGTTATTTTGACAATTTGATAATTTTCAAATAAATCGATTTCGATTCTTCGATTACTTAGATAATAATTAANATATATTTTCTTTTTTTGTTTAAAAATGACACAACTTTCTCTGAATGATTTAGTTAATTTATGCATTTACTAGTGAATGTATACATTATCTTAGTTAACACTGTAACTGTTACAAAGACCTATCTTAATTAATAATATCTAAAAAAGAAACTTTATAATATAAAACTGTTAAGCACAAAAATATATTTAGTTAAATCATAATGTATAAGGTAAAAAACAGAATTATTAATAGTCCTGACAAAATATTGTGACAAATAAAATAGTTAGCCTTAACCTTTTAGGCCAGGGTCAAAAGGTTCATTTTTATCCCCCCACCTAGCTGTCTATTTAGAACAGTAAGCAATAAAAATACCTTTAATTTCATGGAATATAAAAATAATTACTACAATATAAATAAAAGAACAATTCACCTATATATCCAAAAATGAAAAAAAAAAAAATAAACCGTTTCTTGTCTTGTAACCTAAAGACCTAAAACAAATGCAACACCATACCAAAATAGGTAAAAACATGTTAATATTGTGTGAATTAACATGGTACCCCCTGTGATGCAAAACAATTTTATTTGACACGCCACTGTGTTCTTAAGACGCCACTGTTCCGATGTGAGTGAACGTTGTTCAATGCCCGTGGGTGGTATACGTCAAGACTTAGAAAGAATACAGAAATAAAACTATTGTTCAGATAAAACTCGAATCTTAACATGATATTACCATAAAGCAGTATTTAATATGTCTGGTGATTAATAAAAATAATTCTTATGGTATTTTTTAAGACATTAATTTCTCGCGATAAAATGAAAATAAACTGGCATTTGTTTATATGTATGTATGTACATAGTAGTTGAGTTGATGAGTGATTATAAGTTTCAAATTTCAACAATTATTTTAAGTACCTACATCATGAATAAATATTATCAGATTTGAATAATAAATAAGTTAGTAGTACTTGTTAGCATAGTATAACCCCACGTTTAGTCATGTATACCTTTTGCTCGTTGATAGTATCGAATGATTTATTCACTACATCACTTGAATGTTAAGTTCAACTCATTCAATATCAATGAAATTGAAAAGGTAATCAAAATAATTACATTTTGTACAATAGCTTTCTTGTCAGGACTAAAACAAGTCCATTTATTTAAGTGTTACAACCATTGAAACATTTAAAAAATGACTCGTTGCAACTGGTCCGTCGTTGTTATTTTTATTTATTATTATCATGAAAATAAACAAAAAGTTTAAGAACATCTTCAAAGTTTATCCAACAGATGTAAGACATCATAACATTAATACTTATAATCCGTAAATATTATCACTGATTTACAAATAAACACTTGATATAGAACAGATTATATCGCAAAAAAAACTGTTACAGTCGCACTGCACCAAGTTGAACATACTGTAACAGAATCTTAAAATGTACAATAATCATTTTAATGTATCTATAAATAAAGAAAACTTGAGGAATCCAATTGCAGGTCGCCCCACTTCACTTTGTATCTATGAATACATGCACTTTAATAGAGCAACGTGTCTACATTGCACTGAATCCATTTTATTTGTTGAGTGGTGAGACTGAGCCAATTCTACGACTAACTAACTAACTCATTAAATGATATTTCTTGCAAATTATCTCTAAGATAACTCTATTTCAATGAAGCTTTTGTTTCTTGTCTTTATTTATAATCTTTATGTTTTCTGTTTCTCTAATATAATAACGGAATTCTACATTCTGCCCAACTGTGCAGTATTATTATGAACTAGTGTTTAATATTACCTTATAACGGCAAGTTTTTAAATTATTCAAATACATATCTGTCAGACTTTATTATAAATTTAACTAAATATATTCTTTGTACAACATTCTGAAAATTAAAACAATTTTTAAATACAGATAAATTAATGATTAATATCGTGCGAAATACAGATAACTTTTTACATTAAATGAAATAAAATTGAAATGAGTTTGCTGATTAAAATTAATTAAAACTTTACATCGACTTTTGAGTTTCTTTGCAAGTGCAACGCAAAGTTCTGGAAAATACGTTGACCTGTTTCGTAGAGCTCCAAACTATTTTCCTGGAAAATTTTCGTTAACTACTTGTTCGAAAATTTTAGATTGCCTGTACATTATGGAAATTTGTAAATAGTAGCCACGAAATTTACCATAAATGAACTTAGGAACTTGCCTATTATTATAATATATGGATACTTCCTCCAGTTACAGTCCATATATAGAGGGAAAGTCATAATTATATTTTATTGAAATATTTGAACTTACAAAATTGATACATATTTATAATTCGATTATATGTAGCTAAACTAAAAAAATTCTTGCAATTATTTTAAAATAAAAAATTTGTACATAAATTCTGAATTAATTGATACTTTAAAAGCTACTAACCTGTTTTGTCAGGAAAATAAATTAGAAACAAATGCATTATAATATAACAATAGCTAACTATGATAAATGTTTGAAAACTGACAAAAACATTAATTTTTATTATAATCTATAGAATTTTAATAAATAACAATAGCTTCGATTTTGCTTTAAATATTGAAGCTCTTACGGCAAACTTAGTTTTTGTCCCTTATTCTTATTTGTTATAAATATAGGTCATTATTACATAAAGGTGCATTAACTTCTTATACCAAAAATAGCAATCCCAACACCTAAAAATATTCCTCCCGGGCATAAAATACAAACCAAAAAAACCTTCAAAAAAAAATTCTAAAATAAAAAACAAACAAACCACTTTCATGTGATATTTTTAAAATTTTTATTGGTGAAATATTCAAAGAATTACAAAACCTTTATTTATCTGAATAAATTAAACCATTTATAATATTTAAACTTGAGATGTCGCGTTATAGGTGACACGTGTGTGGCACAAATTTACCAGCTGTGACAAGTGCATTACCATTGAAATATCAAAATGCAAAGTTTTGGATTAATGAAATTAGAATACAATGAAATGTGAGCGTAAAATAAATGAAAATTTCATTAGATGTATTTCGTAAATAAATTCAGGGTTATATGTTTATATTATGGATTATTATTTTTCGTATTTTCAAACAATAATATTTAAACAAAGTAGCAACAAGATATTGCATTATTTTTTTAAACATATGAATGAAGATAATATTGAAATAATGCATGATTATATTGGATTTAGTATTTATCTTTATAATTATCATTTAATATTTAATTTGATATAATTGTTGAAAGTAGCTTAAATATATTTTTTCTACAGTCGCTATACAAATTAAGTATTTGCGCTCTTTTTTTTAAACTCTCTAGAGCGACAAAGTAGAAAAAACGCTCGCTAACGTTACCTACACGTTTATTACCTTTACAAGTCAATCTGACATATAATTGCTCTGTCGGTACATTACATAACCCAACAAAATTTCCTGCTATGTAAAATTTATTATTTTTTGTTATGGTAAATGACTCCATTGTGGCGACTGTAGAAAAAATCTTGTGTGTGTTTCAAGCACAAATTGACATTGTCGATTTCGAAAGAATGCCGCGCGACTTAGGAGCGCGGCAACAACCTCTCAATCGACAATGTCCCACTTTGCGCTCTTAATACGCAAATAGCTATATTAAAGCATTCATTCACTTGTAAAAAAAATGTAAAGTTTAAATGGTAACTTTTAAGTATTTTTATTTAATACAACAAGAGAATTAAAGAAAAATATAGTTAAATAAGAAAAGAACATATCAGATAAGATTCTTTTACATGTGTTCGTTCAGTGTAGAATTATATGTAAGTATGTATATCGACAACATCCTTAGATCAGACCATAAGATTATTAGATAACATCTCCTGATCTGAATTAATAAGTTCCTAATTTGAAAAAGCACTTATTATTTTAGGTCAAATGATAACAACCCAATTTAACAACTAAACTTATCCAATGTTTTTAAATTTCCTCGATCAACATGTAAATGTAAGTATATCCAACCTTCACTATAAAATTATAAACTTTTTTTTTAAATTTTAATCCCGTTAATCTATTTCAACATCTAAATATTTGTTGTTTAAATCATCGCAAGAATTTCTTAAGATGTTGATGTTTAGCCTGATGAATAGTTTACAACAATAATATATTATCGTTAATTTTGATTTATGTTGTTTGATTACAACAGTGTTGCAAGTTTTTAAGCATAATTAATTTTATCAGTTGTTTATTGATTTCATTCATAATTATGTCTTTGTATTGTAAAAATCTTTCACTTTCTTAAGCATCTTTTCCGTCTAACCTAAAAACATTTTAATGTTCAATATTATTATTATTAATGGTGACTAATTATAGATTTGACGCTAGTATCTATGATTAATAAATATAATAATTTTAAAAAACAGGCGCAGAAACTTTCAAAACTATCGTTTTAAATTTTAAATTCTGTTATTAGTAACAAGTATAAACAAAAATGCGATAGCATTTGTTTAAAATAAGTGACGTCACATTATATCTGACAGTTACCTATGAAGCCTTTTAATTTAATAGTTTAAACAATTTTGAAAATAATATTTAAATATTAAATTCAACTTCTACTGTAGCATAATTTATTAATATTTACTTTAAGTAATTGATTGTAACTAAATACAGTTATTATATTTGTCTTAATAATTTTGTATTTAACCATACTATACAGTTATCTAGCATGTTTATTAGAATATTCCTAGTTAAACTAATAATACTTTAATAATAATAACAATAATAATAATAATAATAATAATAATAATAATAATAATAATAATAATAATAATAATAATAAAACATACAGTTTCACAAACGACTAAAAAATAAATAATGTAATATTACACAAGTGAAAACTATAAATTATTTTTATTTCCTAATATTTACTTAGAAGTTTGTATATATGTTTAGTTAAATAAATTTATTTATATAAAGCTTGTACCTTAATAGTACTACGAAACAATAATAAGAAGAATTAATGTTTATATATTTGAATGCGTGATATTAAGGCGACTTTTGTCTACGTTTGTTTATTTTTTAAATGTTTGTAAACATTATAACTGCTGTTTGTAACCGAATTAATTTTAATTTTGATCATTTTAATGATGTTATATTTGTTATTTTAGTTTTGATACACATTTAATTATTTCTTTTTTATATTTATCATATTTTTAATTTATTGATAACAAGAAATTTTGGAGTTAATTAAATAAATAATATATTTGCACTTTTCTTTGTCGTTCGTTACTTTAACTTAATCTTAGAATGCATCTTCCAAAATACAAGGTTATAATTTTATTTTATTTGTTTATAAAAGTGGTATTCAAACGTTTGTTATAACGAGATAAAAATATTATTGTTAATAATAAAACAGTCACTAGAAAATATTATATAATTGTCGTCAATACAGACGAATTATTCGTTGTTTTATCATGGATTTGTATGTTTTGATTCTGCATCTTATATTAGTTTTTTTTTTTTTTTTTAATTTTAAAATATGTTAATTAATTGATACTTAGTCTAAAAATTCACGTAGTGATTGTATACATTAACTGAAAATTATATTATATACAATATTCTGAAGAAAGTACTTACATTTATTAAATATTACACAAAATTTTATAAAATAACTTGAAATAATTAAATTTAAACAAATGAAAATATTTTGAACATAATTTTATCAATAAAATTTGGCACCATTTTGATTAAAATTATATTAGTAGGAGCCAGAAGTTTTCATAAAAATAAATAATATGTTACTATTATTAAACAAACATGTTGGCACTTGCTAAAATATCTTAAATAATTAAACAAGACGAGATATTTATTTAATTACCGATACCGAAAGTTAAAATGAAGAAATATTTTAAATAATTTAACAAAATAAACATTTTACAATACTGTAGTGACTATATAAGTATGAAAACAATGAATGCAAGTGTTCAAAATTCTTTGTTTGATAAAAATAAAGTTAAAATATCATAAGTAGAAAACTGCAATCAGATAAATCAACTAATAGATACCACGAGCAGTACAAAGGGTATTGAACCGTACATAACTAACTAGTTTATAGTAATTGGGGTTATCACTCCAACAATTGTATATACTAACATATTTCATTGAATACATACCTATAGAAAGAACTTGCATTTACTGTAGCTTAATAATAAAAAAATGACCGCGATTTTTATGAATACAGCTCACACTACTCAAAAGCTGAATCATATATTTCAATAAAACAAAAAACAAAATTGAAAAATGCTGATAGTTTTATGCAATGTTGCATTGTAACTGCATTTTATGCAGAAAATATTTTACGATAAGATCTACTATACGCCCGGTATATTATGACAAGGTTGTACAATTAAAAATATATATCAAATTATTTATTTTTATTCATATACGCTCACGGGTTAATGACATTTCAATTGTTATAAAAATATTATGATTTTTATGCTTGTAACCTTACTTTTTTTGATTCAATTATAATATCATTGGTAATTGCAGTGATTTCAAAGTATTTATTACACTCGTAAATTATAACGTTTAATCTGATTAAGATGAACGTATCTAATTATTCATAATTAGTTAATTAATAATATAATTTTAATTCAAATATTACACTTGCTCTGCTTAGATGCTCATGAATTATTTAACAAGTAAATGATATATGTATATATGTAAAATGAAAGGAAATATTTAAAATTAATTGTTTATTTGTATTATAGTTTAATTTATTTAAATGTTTTAAAATATTATTAAAATTTTTATTTTAATATTTAAGTATCTATTAAATCAAAATTAAAATACAGCGTTTATTTTGTAAATTTAAGTTAACTTCAAAGAAAACAAAAGTCTTTGGAATATCCAGGACTCCAAATGGATACAAAAATAATTAAAATTCAAGTTTTAGGATTCACTTTATTAGTGATTTAATTTTGCTGGAAGAAAACATTTTTTTTATATTTTACACAGCGTTTTGACAATTGTAAACTCATTGATCAGAACAAACAGAAAAATATACGAAATCAGTCTCAAACAATAATTTCGAAACGTTGCTTAAATAAATTTGGAAAAAAAAATATTTATAATATTGTTATAAATTTGGAAAATTCTTACTTAATTATGAACAAAAGTTTAATTTCCGAGTTTTTTCCTTTTATCAAAATAAAATTTTGATCCTTCAAACTTAAAAATTTTGATAATATCTGTAATTTATCTACTTACAGCATAAATAGTGAAATAAAAATGTCAGAATTTTATTTAAAATATTTTTAAAATACAAGATGTCCCAAAAGAGTCAAAAATTAAACGTTGGAAAATCGTGAATTTGCATTTTAAGCCTTACAAAATTCAGCTTGTGCAAGAATTGAAACTAACAGACCATCTTCAACGAATAAATTTTGCGGTTGAAATGTTCGGGAGGTTTCCAAACTTCGGAAATACCCCGACACTTTTGGGAATGGATAGAAATGGCTGTTGGTTCTGAATCAAACATTTAAATAATTATCAAAAGATAATTCAAAATTGAACAAAAGATTTATCAATATTTTTTTTAAGGCGAATATTTATCAAAATTAAAAACAGAATCATGCATCCATTATCTGCTAAAAAAAATGCACAGACTTAGGCAATTATTTTTTCCACTTGATAAGTTTCCTTTATCTATAAACGCACCCTAAGTTTGAAGTTTCATAAAGCATCATTCATTAATAAAAGCTCCCTTATTTTTACGACTATAATCCGATGAAAGTTAAGCGAATTTAGTAATTATGAATAATAATTATAAAGCCGAAAGAAAAGCAATTAAAAAACTTGAAACGATGATCTAATTAAATATAATGAAATAAATAAAAAAGGAAACAGTTTATAAAATTCCAAGAATCCCATGTCGCAAACATGAGTCCATTTAAAACAATAAACCGAAACATGGTTGAAATAAAAAAAAATAAAAAATAAGTAAATTCGAAATGAAAAAGCTGGTAAAATGCCACCCATTTACAGTGTGTTTTAACTGTAATTATTCTAATTTGTAGTGTGCACGCCGCAATATAATACCATCCCGACAAACCGCATTCTTCTTTCCTTTTTCCAGTTGTGAGTTCCATTAATGAAACAGAATCTAAAATACTTTTGTAATGAAGCCATTTATTTCTTCATTCCATTTATACATATAGTTTATATTATATACTTGGACATAAGCTTTCCGATGTCATTAGCACACTCACATTGTTTATAACTTTTTTCTTTCTTACTAATTATTTTTCTTATTTATCGAACTTTCCTCCTGCAAGAAGCTGTTTTAAATATTTTAAAATGTGATGGAATTTGTGACGTCATAAAATTTGTTTTTTCTACGAGTGAAACTGGAATGAATGTCCAGGTTCAAGCATCCGTGTTTACTAGTTTCTATATTTTATTGATATTATTATGTGTACGTTAGTTTTTTTCGAGGAATTAATTGTATTACTAGGTTTTAGAATCATAGTAAAATGCAGTAGGTGTGGTTTCTCATCATTATAATTCGTGATTTTATGTTTAAAATTAAATAAATGAATTAGAAAAATTTTTTTAAACAAATTCGTCACATATTTAATAAATAATAAACAGTACAGAAAGTTGTCTCTTCTGTTTTATTTATTTTTATTTTACTTTTGGCAACACTGTCATTTTGATACATAATTCTTGTTAAAGTTTTAATTATAAAAAGGTCGACATTCATCAAGAAATAAAATGAAATCATTTAAATATTTTATTAAAATTAAATAACTATTATAGTGTTGATAACATTGTTGTTTTGACGCTTTGTTAATACATTTAATCCGTTACAAATAAAATTTTCGTTTATGGATGACACAACTGCAATTTGACCTGTAAATTATTAATAAGAAATGCAGCAGTATTCGATAAATTTCCAATTAACAATATAATTAAAAAATTCTCATTAGTTTTAAAATTAAACTGAACATGCTGTCCAGAGAATATAATATATACGTACATATATTTTTTATTTGATAAGTATAAAAATATACAGATTTTTTAAATAGGTTATTTTAAATTATATAGTTGGTAAAAGCGTTGTTTTTTATAATTGGCAACATTGCTATTTTGACAGTCAGCCATATTATATCA
Organism: Pogonus chalceus; assembly: GCA_002278615.1. Taxonomy (NCBI): domain Eukaryota; kingdom Metazoa; phylum Arthropoda; class Insecta; order Coleoptera; family Carabidae; genus Pogonus; species Pogonus chalceus. The sequence goes on along the minus strand of NEEE01003837.1, from coordinate 55,973 downwards.
TATGTTAAAAAGATTTCTATTTAATAAATTGTCGTTTAATTTAAAAATTTATAATTAATTAAATGAACATTTTAATTAAAGTTAAAAAAAAAATTGTTACATGTAGGACAGTAGTTATGGTTAAATAATGAATAGAAATAGAATAAATTGTTTATACTATTGACTTCAAATAATTAATATTTATTTATTTATATTTATAGATGGACTATGAACCCGGGGATTCCAATAAAATTATAAGGTAAGTCCATAAACCGATATTTATAATAAATAACCAAGAATTAACATTTAAATGTATATTGTTATAATATTGCGTAAAAGCATATAATTAATACATTTTTAAATATAATATATGAATATAAATTTTCTCATGCGTGCACCTTATCACGTTGTCGGCTTGCTTAGTCTAATAAATGACAAGTAATAAGATTTTGAGCTAGTTGTAAGACTTATAATTTAAAAATGCTTCACTTAATATTAAATTATTATGCTTCATATAATATGACTTAACTCCCTTCATAATGAGAGTAATTTAAAAAAACCTTTTTTTTGTCTATGTTAAAATTACTTTATTTAGCGTCTCATCTCATTAATAGTCAGTGAAGTGAGGAGATCTAATAACAGATTTCTTTAATAAAATGTTGCTTGAAAATAAACTCAACAGAATTTATTAATACTGGATAATAACGTGACAAATTTACGTTACACGGATTAAATTTCTGTGTAACTCCTTGGCGAATTATTTATGGTGGTGAAATCGCGGAACAATAATAAACGAAATAATTAATTATTTGCATAAACCGTGTTAAATATATAATTTATGGCTCATTAAATTAAATTATTTACTCCAAAAAGAAGAATTACAAATATCTTTCGAGATTTCTTGATGGAAAACAAATTGTATTTAAACAATTTTATTTAATTATAGATAAAATGCATATAAAAATAATTATTAATTAAAATTATTCTGTATAATGAAATAATTATTTCTTAGTTGTAAATTAAAATAATAAAATTTTATGGGGCTTGTTGCGTTCATTATTAATTTTATTTATCAATAAATACAACTAATTTCGTTTTTTTTTTATAATTTGGATCGTTAATTTATTTCAGTAGATTCATGTATTGAACGAAATATGTTTCTTTAAGGTTCTTTTCTCTGTGTTCTTATTATTTTTCTTAATAAATTCTTCAAAGTATAATCTTAATACAAAGTGTCCCGAAAAGGTCGAGGTATTTCCGAAGTTTGGGAACCTCTCGAACATTTCAATCGCAAAATTTAATCATTGAAGATGGTCTATTGGTTTTAATTCTTGCATAAGCTGAATTTTGTAAGGTTTAAGATGCAAATCCATTCTTAAAATTCTTCATAAAGACGATTTTCAAACGTTTAATTCCTGACCCTTTTGGGACACCCCACATTATTTTTTTTTTTAATAGTAAATCTTATTATAACTAGAAAACATTTTTTTAAAAATATTTGTCAAGAACTTTGTCAATATTTATCTAAATTAATTTAGCATAGTTTTTACAGAAACGTGTAACAAAAAAAAATGTGCATGCTACAAGAAATATTATATAATTTTAACAATTGCAATCAAAGTTTATATTACAAATTAATTTTCCTATAATAAAACTATAAAATACAAAAATAAAAAAATCCTAATTATTACAGCTATATAAATATAGAAAAAAAACTGGTATAAAATATTATATTATATTTAGAAAATAATAAAATAATGTGAATAATTTTTATTTGAAAAGTTGGTTAGTTCATAACCTCAAATAAACAAATTTAACGATGGAATAAAATTAAATAAAATGTAAATAAAAACATGTAAATATAATCACATTTGAATTGATAATATATTTTATTATCATAATTGTAGCAGTTCATACAAAAACGTCACAAAAAATAACAATAAAGATAAAAACAAAATTTGGCGTCATTAAACAAATAAATGAATTATTATGACATAAAAACTATGATAATTTTCGATTTTATTTCACAATTATCACTATTATATTATTTAAATTTTCATTTAACGACTATATGACATTTATATTATTTTAATAGCCTTTAATAATAAGGCATTTATGAATGAATTTTTTTATTAACCAATAAATTTTATAATTGAAAAAAAGTTTTGATTTTAATTAATAATCAACGGAACATATATTCAAATTCCGTTCGATAAAAGGCCCTAAATTGAAATTCGAGACAACCCAAAGGTGCTTGATCGATGTAATTTAATAAGAAGAGCCTTTTACGTGGTAATAAAAAACAAAATAAAAAACTCTTGTAGCGAATTGAAAAATAAAAGATTTTGCAACGAGTATTTCAACCTACCAAACTTACTTCTTTTTATTTTTTTTGTTAATATTTACGAATTTACAGGGCCGTCATTACACTTTTAACATCTAGTCCATCCCTTAAATATAGACCTTTACGGAAATACTAAAATTTATCTACAACGATTTATTTTAAATTCTTAAAAGTAATGTGTCTTTTTTAATCGAAAGTTTTTAACCGTGGAACGAAGATTAGAACTTGCGATAAGTGATCTTTATTGATTTTTAAATACAATATAAATAACTGAATCTTTTAAAATTATTTTAAATTAAAGTTAAAAATTTCCAATATAAAACTATTTCTAAATAAGATAAAATTTGTATCTTCACAAATCGAAAGAAATAAAATATTTTCAGCGTTAGACTTAACAAAAAATTTGACAAACTTTGAAGAAAGTATAATTTG
>NEEE01003837.1:33999-52654 GCA_002278615.1 Pogonus chalceus | reverse complement strand
TATATATATATATATATATATATATATAATGTATTTTTAAAATTAAAGATTTTTCCCCAAATATTCATAGAGCATAAGTTTTTATAGCAAACATATTTATTTTAACTTTAAACAATAATTGCATTCGAACACAGCCATAGTAATTTTGTGGCCATATTTGTCTCCATCTCTGTCAGACATTTTCTCATTTTATCTCCGGTGTATATAGAAGTTTGTGTATATGTAGCAGTATTAAATAAAATAATTAAGAATAGAACCTTCCCAATTTGTTGCATCAAATGAGTATAAATAACGACGGTCCTGTACACACATATATGTATATGTATTATATCATATATAAAATGAACAAAAATATACGTTCGCACGTCTATTTATACTAATATAATAATATCATCATCATTATGAATAAATGCTGCAATATAAAATAATATAATACAATAGTAGGCAGTGTTATTATCATGCTGTGTTTTATTTGTTAGTATTTATTTGTCAAAATCCGCTATTATATTTCAACAACTTCGCGCACCGTTGATATCTTTATTTTATTTTATCGTACGATTGTATTTGTTGCTTACGAAATAACCATTTAATTTTTTTTTTATACATTTTATAATTATCAGATTTATTTCATGACTTCGGTAGATTAACACTTGACGTTTTGATAATTTAATAATGAAATTCTATTTATTTGTGTGCGGATGTACTTGTGTGAGTGGATTTTTTTGTTGTTGTTTAACTAAATGCGTGTGAATATTACAATGAAATTTTATTATTAAATTTAATAAGTTATTATCATGACATCGGATCGTTTTTGACTTTGTTTTTACCGGAAATAAAAAACATATTTAAATGTTTCGTTTTTATGTTGTTGAATGATTCTAAATTGAATAAAAAATTCGGTATTTAAATAGTTTTTCTAGATTCAATTATCATTTTAACTGCTTATAGCGATGGAGCACGGGAATAAATAAAGCGGTCGTTATATACGTACAAAAAATATTTGCGTGGTTTTAAAAAAAATATATTATTAGAGTTCGTTAAATGACATTTTTAAGGCAATAGTTTTGTGTTTTCAAAGTTCCAAATAAAATCTTACTGGTAAAAATTCAGTAGTAGTGTCTGATTAATCGTAGAAGACTGCGACTTTATTTAAGAAATGTAAGATTATAATTAGTAAGAATTTCTTTTGACATTAATTCAAAACAAGCAACAATAAAAAGTTAAAATCAGCTACAATAATAAAAAAAAAAACCATCGTTATAAACAATATTCTTCAGAAAACTTAAAAATAATGTTATTATAGCCGATAACTGGTAATAACCGAAGCTATTGTGTCTAATATTTCTTCAAAATGAAACCAAACAAATAAAGCACATTTGAACGTAACATCCGGTTTATCGTTATAACCAATGTTGTTATAAACAATTTCTACTGCATATTTTAAATGTTAGTTGGTCAGTTTTTTAAATTTCTTGAAGAATTTAAAAAAATACAGTTATATGTGAATAATTTACGGTATATTTTTTTAATTTAAACATTTCTAAACACATTTCTGTATATTTAATAAATAATTTTATTCAGTAATATTAAATACTTTAGTTAACATTTCAAAAGTGTTGTTCGAAGTGCTTATAAAGCACATTTTCAGATAATTCTAATAAAAAATCAATCAATGTATGTATGGTTATAAAACCACCATATTTGGAAAACAAAAACAAATCATGTCACGAGTCGTCTAGATTGTCGTATTGACTTAGTAAATTTTATTAATGTAATAGCAGGTCTCGTTAAATGTTTAACTACATTTTCAAATAGTTAACAATGTACATATAAAGTAGAAAAATTTAAGATGTAAGATTAAATTTCTTCGAACATATCGGAAAACAAGAAGACGCTATTAAACATGCCCCGAAAATAATCTTCCACCTTGTAGGTATGTCTGTGAAGCTACATATTTTGTAGCTATGCCCAGTTTATAGCACATTACAACAATAATTTTAAATAGCTTGTCGTAACAGTATACTTTTTACTATTAATAATAATTTATCTACAATCTATAGGTATCTACAAATGAGTTACTAGAATAGATTAAGTTTACTATGATGGTATTAATTATCTATAGATCGACATATGTAATTCGTTTATAATTACTAATTATACTACAATAATTTAATGAGTGTCATCTTTGTCTTACTACATTATTAACCTGTATTACTGTGTTATAAATAACATACAACAATTATTCATTCCAGAGTGTCTGTACTGTCTAGCGTATATAGTACACACTAGTTTAAATTTGAACAACTTCAGAACTAGTTGAAGACTAATTGATCGAGCACAAGTGACTAGCATTGAGAGTGGATTTAAGATTTATATCACTTTGCGCAGTATATTATGTGATATTGATATTTTCTTCTGAACTTTCTTTGCCTTGTTCAGATTCATTGATATTTTAATCTGTCAGAACTTTTGTTATTTTTGTTCTAACAAGTTTGTGAATTCATTCTCAGGAGATAAATATATCATTTTTTATGGAAAAGTTGAACAGGAACATCTTTTTGATTTATAAGTTCTGTGAAGGGGAAAGTATATAAAAGTTTTTGAAATATTAGTGGAAATTTAGTGACTCATAGTATTTTTTAAATCAACTTTTATAGATTTTTAATTATTAATTATATGTTATTAATAATTTGGTTTCTCCACCTTTAAAGCAATTAACAATCAATAAAATTATCGATTAATTGTTAAAAGAAATACGATATATAATTTAACAATAATTTATTTGATTTTTTAATCGATTTCATCAGAAGATATAAACAGTACAAACGATCAATTCTAATTTGTTTTAAGAATTATATTAGTTTAGACTCTTTATCTTTTAAAATACATTATTTATTATTTACTAGAAATTTTATTAAATTTTACATTAAATATAACTTTAAGCAACGTGTTTAAACAAAGTTATTACTAATATAATTAAAATTTCTTCGAATTCTGTAATTTTACAAATGAAAGGCGTTATTATTGTGAATAAATAAAATAATAATCAAGTGTGCATATATTAAAATTCAAAGAATGTAATAAGTAACAATAGAAACTCAATCGTACGCCACTGAAGGCCATTTAAATCTCATAAATATTATAAACAATAAAATTGATAATAAATAAATTAGAAATCTGCAGCAATACTTCATACAATGTATTTATAATAATTGTTACAAGAGAACAATAGTTTAATGGCTTAGTTAAAAATATTAAGTACGCCACTGGTTTATTCTCCTGGGGTTATATTAGTACAACAGGACAATAATAATTATTATCAACTACCGTAGTTAAATTATACCAGACATTATGGCTATACCAACTAACGTTAGTAATTTTTTTAAATTACTAAATTTATTTAATGATATGATTTCTTTAAAGATTTCTCAACTACTTATAATTCAATACTGCCAACCAAACAACATTAAAAACCAATGAACGGAAATTATGAAATAAAAATCGAAAATATTATTCCTTATCATTATTTAAAAATTTTAATTTCAAATTAATATCTTTAAATTTTTTATCTTAATTACCGCAATATATTTTATTTCGTAAAAAATAAAGAAATTAGATTTAAAAATATAATTTAAAACTATATTTAAATGTAAATATATTTTGAAGGAGATACTTAAAGATAAAATACTCTACTAAAAAGTTGTTTTAAGTTTTGTGAAATAACATAAAAAGATTAAATTTACATAAAAAAATATTTGACGTTTCAAAATTCCATGTATAAAAATAACTGGTTAATAATTTTAACAGGTAATTTTTTAATATGATATAAAATTATGACTTTTTTTCACTGAAAACTGGTAATAGTTTTATTTTTAAAAATGAATTTATTATAACCGGAAAAATTATTTTCTTATACATTTATATGGGATTTTTGTGTAAGTAATAATGCAAATTATTAATTAATATTTATTTAATTAAGTTGTTAAGTTTATTTTGTCAATAATGTATTAAATTTTGCTACATTAAGTACCTCGCGCCTGTGCATACCTTCGAAGAATTTTTGGAATTTTTATTATCATATTTATGATTTATTTTGATGAGAAACTTCAAAATATGCAAAGTTATATGGTCTTAAAAACATAAATCCATTAGGAACATTATGAAACGTATATATCCAAAGTTTCTGTTTAATAGCGCAATTATTTCGAAAAAAAAAAAAAAAATCGCAAAAAATCTCTGTATTATAGTCCATTTATTTTTGCCAAATAAGGCCCATTTTTAAGATAAAATTTTTATGGCATAAATCATAAAATTTACAATTTTTTGCAAACTAATAAAGATAGAGGTGTCGAAAATCGTCTTTACAAAGAATTATAAGGAAGGATTTGCATCTTACACCTAACAAAATTCAGCTTGTGTAAGAATAAAAACCAACAGACCATCTTCAACAATTAAATTTTGCGATTGAAATGTTCGAGTGGTTTCCAAACTTCGGAAATACCCCGACCCTTTTGAGACACTTGTATAAATAAAAAAAATTCTTAAAACTAATAGTTTTCATGTTTTTTGTAATTAAAGTTTTATTTAAAATTTCACCAAAAATTTATAAAATACAGGACAAAATATTTTTAATATAATTGAGGTAATTTACATAAAATATGTAATTTTTATAAAGTTACAATGAAAATTAAAGTTTTTATAACAATTTTTGTAAAAAGTAAATGTTGAATATAATTTTATGTTATTTCCCATATTTATAATAGATGAATTATTAAATATCTCAACATTGAATAAAATATAAAAAAATCGAATTCAATCAACAAATAAAATAAAATATTTATTTGAATAACGAGAAAAGCAATCAGAAAGATATTACAATATTAATATTCCAATCAACAATATTTCAATTTTGTTTATTCATATCAGAATCATTTATGGATATTTTAATTAAAACATGGCGCCTAGATAAGTTATCTGACAACCCTACATATTTTAAACATGCGTCAAAGCATAAAAAATACGTCACTTTTAATTTGTAAAGTCATAGTTATAAGTAAGACATTAAAAGATCTAGTTAGGGACCTTGGGAGGTCCAGCATATACTAAAACATTCGAGGTCAAAGAATTTTTTTTATCGATACGATACTTTGTCGGTTCAATAGATTGTATTGATTTTAAAATCTATTCATAAATAATCGATAAATATTTCGAAATAATGTATAACGATTGTAAAAGCAAGTGAACATGCTAACAAATGTTGCAGACTTGTAAATGCCACAAGCAGGTGAAGTTATCATAATTAAACATTTCCTGTTTGTACAAGTGATATAAAATTATCTAACTAGGAAGACAGGGAAATCTTTAAACACATCGCGTGACCTATCTCAGTATCTTAATTTATTAAAAGGGCCATAGCTTATCCATAAAAATCAAAGACTAATCAAACAGTACCGAAACTGGTTTCAATTAAAATTCAAATAACTTTTTTTTTATTGTAAATGTACAAATGTTTTTGTATGTGATGCAATCAGATGGACAATGTTGACGGGGACCGTCTTCAGAACCTTTTTTCTTCAACTCATCTCTATGATTTCTTACAATCTTCGAACAGTTAGTCTTCAAAAAGATTTGAACCAAAGGCAATAGATAAAAGAAAATGATTAGTTTAAAGTAAAATTTTGGCATTAATATTTATTATTAATTAAAAATCAAATTAACAATTGTAATAAATTCAATTTCTTATTTATAGTTACAAAATATTAACAATTACGTATAAAATATTAAAATAATTTAATATGAAGGACAAAAATTCTAATTTATTGCAAAATAAATTTACAAACTTCTTTATTTAATATAAACAATATTATCTTAATAAGTATTTATCAGAAATATGAGAGTAAACTTAATTTAAATAATGATATCAAAATAATCTTATCGTTATCTTTAATAATCTTAAAAAACTGCCAAATAAAAAAATTATTTGTTATGCATTTAGGGTTTAAGTTTATTTTTTAAATGATCAAATTAAAAAAAAAAATTGTCCTTGGTGGAATATTTCAAATTTTTTATTCTATGGAAATTGAATTAATTATTAAGGGAAAAAGATGTGTTAAAAAAAGGGGTACGGATCTGTCAGACGTGTAGACACAAGTAATATAAAGTGATGAAATGTTAAATCGTCTTGATAGACATTGGGGCATCATCCCATCAGATCTTAAGTCAGACAAAAGTATTAAAAAGTTTGCCGATGGCGTTACCTTTCTGACGTAGCTGTGTCGTGCCGGTCAAGCATGATCCATGACCAACAGTTATAGAATAATATCAATATAATGTGCCGCCTTCATGATACAGTAACCTTATCAACAAGCATTGCCAATTTCACACTGGTATAACTCGCACGTGCATACTTGCACGTCCGCATTTCGCGACATTGCGAGTATTACATGACAACAATTGTATATTACATACGCACGCCGATTTTTGGTGCTAAACGTCATCAACATGTTTCTAGCGCTGCTTTACACTTTTGGTGGACCGCATTATACACGTACCGTAATATATTCGCCGGAAAAACAGTCGGAACTGGTGAAATTCATTAATAATAATTGTAATTTTTTTATCCCAGCTGTATATTATTATTTATTGGTTTATTAAATTGGATTTTTTTTATTACGTTGTATTTGTCGGTTATATTTTAATATGTTTTTTTTTCCGGGAATTTTAATGAATGGCAAAAACTAAATTTATTTTATCTGTACTTTGGAAATTTGTTTTATCTCAATTTATGATGCTTAATTAATTTTCTTTATTACTTAATTTATAAGTTAATATCTTTTTTCGACAATATCAATAAATAAATTATTTAATTATTTTTTTCTAAAAATAAAACAGTTTTTAAAAGACAGATAGATAAATATGAGATATAATTACATTTTAATTCTCTCACTAAAATTTTTAGTTTTATAAGTGAATCATGTTTTATATTTGCAGATTAAATTTGATATTTAACTGATAAAAATATTTTTTAAACATACAAGTAAATATATATAAAAAAATATTTAAAAAAAGTTTCAAGTNTATATTTGAATAAATAAAAATATAAAAAATTCATTTAATTGAGAAATTTTTTAAGAATAAATCAAACAATTTCACAAAATGGAATTGATATAAAAATTATGTTAATTTAAATATAAAACATAAAATTTATCTTTTAACATAATTTTATTCCAAACCTTTCACAAAATATGCAAATTTAACAACTTCAATATTTATATTCAAACGAAAATTCGAAAATTTCAAAGTGAAATAAATTGAAAATAATCAGTGACTCAACAAATAATTTTTAGACAACAAAAAACTACAATAAAAATAAAAAGTTACAAGAGGAAGATTTATACATTATTTATTACTTGAAACTTGTATAAGATTCCGAAGCAGTTTTTGTGCAGTAACTTGGTCAAATCATACAATACGTACATGCCTTATAGGTATATATATATAATAACGATAAAATTTATTTCTTATTCAAAAGAAAATATTTATTATTTAACAATTTGCTGAGAAATATAAAATGTAATTTAATATCTTAATTGATAAAAGTATTTGAGGAATTTGAAAAAAACAGAATTATGACCTTAATTTTACAACAAAAGTTATAAATTATAAATAAAGAGAATGCCGGCTTCTTGTGTTAGTTAAAACAGTAATGAGAATGTTAATTGTTTTAATGCCGACTTTAGAATTAATGTGTATTTCTTAATAAAATATTATTAGAGTTATAAATTTAATTGGATTCTATTTCTGGAGAAATAGTCCTTTAATAGACTTGTTGCCAAAACAATTAAGACAACGTTCAAATTTGCCAAAAGATATTTTCTCAAGTCAAGTCAAGAATCTATTAATGAGTTCATGTGTTTGAGATGTTGATGGTTGCGGAAGACAAACAGAAATTTTTATAGATATTAACCACATAGAAACCACAAGTAACCGCAAAGAAGTGTTCAAATATTTACGCGATACATTCAGCCTGGAATATAAGTAAGTGGCACTTACTGTAGTCACTGGAATCATCTGCAGTGCCATTGACAACGCCATCGGGCAAAATCTGCAGGTGCCAGTTCTTGACAAACATCTGTATCTTTCGTGCCGAGCCGGTGATGTGCGATAGATTCGTAGATCGTTCACTGCGAACGGTGCCGTCGTCTGCGAGACCCACGTCCTGTTGAGAGCGACGTTGCTGACGACAAATCGTTCCGTTACAGAGCGTATTCTGAAGGTGTACCTGATGCTGCAACAGTGGCCGATGCTGGCGCTGATGTTGGAAATTAGATGGTACCGGCCCGGCGGAGGCGTAAGACGCCGCAAAAGCACAAACAATAGCAGCAAACAGTCCTAGGTATAACACCTTTACCATGACTGGGTGACAGCTTCATAAGGCGCCCATCGCAGGCTGCCGCAGTTTTGCTGCCACCCGCTCACTTAATTCCCATCCAAGAACCCCGGGTCCAACAAGTCATCACCCGTTTTTTATTAACACCATCAATTTTTCATTCACTTTTATCTTTATTAGTCGTTGTTGTTGTTGATATTGTTTGATTTAACAAACACCACAAAACAATTATTAGAAATTTTTAAATTCTCCAGACTGCGTCCAGGGAAGTCATTATTGTAACTACTTCGAAATTAAACTTTAAAAAACTTTAAAAATGTTCCAATGTGTAAAAAGCACACTTCACCGTAATGAAAAAGTTTGACGTAAAAGTTCCGGAAAGATAGTTTGAAAAGTTTCAACCACTGTTAATAAAAGGGGTTGAAGTAGTAAATCCGTGTTTGGCAAAGTAATGAATTTGAAAAAAATAAATAAGTGACATGCCTTCAAGTTGAATATGCCGTTTTCGAAGAGACCACATAATTACGCGATCGCAGAATTTGATGAAAAGCGCTCGCTCTGTGTACGGCTCCCGGCTGAAGAGCCTGCCGCGTTTAAACTGACTCGAACACCGTGTCGCGTCGCGTAGTTGAACAGTGTGCGAGTTGCCGGTACAGCAGCAGCCACTGGCACACGAGCAAAAACACTAGAACGTATCTACAGTTGAGCATGTAGCTATCGGCCAGTCGCACCCGCCGCTAGACTAGCGCACGCGTGTGTTCATTGATTCACGTCTATTACTATCGTCTTAAATGTCTTCACACATTCCAACTTCAGTTTCGGTTAAATAGGACACTTACACTTACCTATGTGTAACAAGTATCAATCACGAATTAAACATATTTCAATCATACATTTCAAAGAAACAAGACAAACATTAAAAATTCTTCTAAACTTATTAATAGTCAACCGCACGCATTTCTTTTTTCCTGTATACCTGTATTATATAATCAAAATTCTTTGACACTAAAATACACCATCAATTTTTTGTTCCTTTTACCAGCAACAATCGTTTTATTTAAAATTAAATCACAATCTCTTTAGTAGTTAACAACACTCACTTTAAACTAGCTTCTTACTAAATATTCCGTTACGTAAAGTTTATATTTTTGGGAATTTGGCACGACTGACACTTTTAAATTACACTTCATTTTATTTTTTGTATTATTTTAATGTACTGTATTGCACTTGCATTATTTTAATTCAATATAATTTAGTTTGATTAATAGTATAATTGCGATGTGCGCAAGTTACGAATTGAAATAAAAATATTGTAGTACATGATTATTTTTAGCTACGAAATTCTATTTAAAAGATAATATAAGTACTGATAATAAATTTGTTAATATATTTTATTGTACTTTGCTATAATTAGTGTTCTTAAAAAGTTGATCATAAAAACAGAAATATTAATTTCTGTATTATTTAAAGAATATTTTTTATTTAAAAATATTTTTGAAATTTTTTTTTATTAAAAGTTATAATTTTATATACAACTATTGCTGCACATAGCAGCCAGTCAGTTATAACAAATAAAAACTAAGGGATATTAAAAAAAATATAACTAACTTAAAAAAAAAATAATACAATTAAACAATTCTATAGAAATTTTTACATATACAACGATCACTGCATGTACCAGCCATATTGATACAACAACCAATGAATTAAGAAATATTTTACAAATAAATAATGTTTATATTCAATTATAAAAAAATACAATTAATTTTTTTTTCTAAATAAATTCTATAGCCATTTTTACATATAAAACGATTACTGCATGCAGCAGCCATATCGATATATAGCAGCTAATGATGAATTATTTTAATTAATTAATTATTATTTATAAAGCAGGACGGTAAAGCTGCTAGATGCAGCCTGATAGGACATATTGATAAAACAACAAATGAGTTAAGGAATAATTTACAAATAAATAATTTTTGTAATCAACTTAAAAAAGTAAAACAATTTTTTTATACATTTTGTAGACAGTTTTACTTTCACAACTATCACTGCATGGAGCAGCCATATTAGTATATAAGAAATAAAATTGAAACATTTGTTAAAAAATTACAAAAACTTAACTTTTTCATTTAAATTTTTTAAAATTATGTGTGTATGTTATATATAAATCGGGGCGGTAAAGCTGCTAGATATAGCCGCATAAAACATTTGTATAAGTTTTTAAAAAATGATAATCTTGTGTGACGATAACAATAAAATTTTGCGTTAATTTAAACAAAAAACAATTTTCAAGAATCAATAAAATATTAAATAGAAGGTTAAACAATTTAAAAATAAACAAATAAAAATTTTATCATAATTAAATTCGTAAATATTATTGTATAAACTGTATTATAAAACGAAACTAAAAAAATTGTTTTTAAATAATACATAAAAAAACAAAAAACGCGAAACATTTGAATAACTATAATTAGAATTTTGTTTAAAAATAAACAGCACACTAAAAATTATTTATAGCGAATGACATTTATATAATAATTTGTTTTTAATCATAATTTAACTCTCAACAAAATGAATAACATATTTGAAACTTGTTTTCAAACATTATCATAAATGCAATAAATTATAAAATATTAAAAAGTAAACGTATTAAAGTTACGCTACATTAAATAATGTACCTCATAAAAATGTGAAAATAACTCATGATTTTTCGGAGACCAGTAAACGCTGTCTAAATTATTTCTAGAGCTTCAAAAATAGTCAGTAATTTTCGGACGCATCAACGAACTACAACATTGCATGGATCGCCTCCTAAAACAAAAACTAAACATAAGTTTAACCGCCAACAAAAACATTCTTAAATTTATAAAGACATATGTTTATCGATCTGACTTTGATTATTTACTTTGTTCAATTGTTTATTACTTATTTAAACTAATTTATTTCTACGTTTATTTTCATTAAATGATAGAGAAAGTAATTTACAATCATTAATTAATATAACTTTTCCGTCATACAAGATAATGACATTCTTAATCTACAAATATTGTAACTATTTATTTCAAGATTTGTTTGTAAAAGTTACTAATTAACTATTGTTATTGCGCAAAACATTATTTTTATCTTAAAATACACTCCTTTTTCTATGTATATTATAGTTTTTTATGTTATAAAACATTTTCAGTGATGGAATTTTTATGTTGGTACTCTTTAAGATAGAAATATATTGGTTTTAATAGTATTTAAATATCCATTATATATTATTTTATAATCTACAATACTTTATATTCATAATGAAAATGATTGTAACATAAATTTTATTACTTTATTTGATGTTTAATGTTGGTAACACTTACTTGTTGACAGTTTACATATTCACTAATTCATTCAAACATTATAATGCAAATTTTTTAATGAAATGAAATGTTTTAAATCTTTATTACTCTGTTGTTTATTTATGTAGTTGGCAATATTGTTATTTTGACAATTTATGTATTATTTTTATGTTAAACTATTGGTAATCTCGTTATTTTGACAGTTTATATATTTCATTTTATGATTTTAAGATAAATTTTTCGTTATATTTATTAAATCATCTTTTGTAGATTTTTTTTTAAACTAGGAACAATGTTATTTGACAATTTACGTATTATTTAAAGTTAAACTGTTGGTAATCTTGTTATTTTGACAGTTTATATATTAAATTTTATGATTTTAAGGCAAAAATGATGTTTGTATATAACTTTTTTTCATTTATGTGATAAGTGATAATTTTCTGCAATTTTTTATGACTAGAAATATAGTCATTTGACAATTTATGTCCTTCAATTAGTCAGTTCTAGTAAAATGCAAAGTATAGTAATAAATAATCTGTAATTTACGTAATTTATAGCTTTTTACGTTCCCTTACAACTTATTCAGGAAGGTAAAAATGTTGTAAGTTTTTGTATCTGATAAAAAACTACGTGTTGATACTACATATTTTAATTGTTGTATTTTTTACGTTAGATAGTTGGTAACATTGTCATTTTGACAATTTATATCCAAATTAATGTCTTATTTATAGAAAAAATGCCATAAAACATAACTATTCTACTTTTAATTTGATTTTATTTTAGTTCTATATATACTTAATCAGTTATTTTTGATTATGACAATAATAGAACTGAATTATTTTAATTCTACTAAAATCTAAATTAAGACAATTTCAAAGACTCAAAGTAGTTCTTAAAATTAACAACCGTGCTACCTCAAACGTATGTTCAAAATATACACTCTTGTATATAATAAATTCAGATAGTGCAGCTTAATTTATAAACATTATAAGTTTTAAAAATATCTGCCAGCTACGAAATTCGTAACGAACTGAAAGAAAGGAAGAATAAAAATTGATTTGATAGTGAAACATTAAAAAAACACATCGTTAGGAATAATGTATTGAATTTAAAATATCACATTGGGTGAGCTTCATCAAGATACAAAAATAAATGTTATCTACGGTCGTATCGTAATTTTCTTCATGTAATTATGAAAGTTCTTTTTATATCTATCACATTGACTAAAGCTTATCTTAGATTGTATGATACTTTTCCTTTTAACATGATACACACCTACCAGCACATTCCAAACTAAAGCAGACGACATTTGGTGTTCTTAAGGACAAGATTTAGTGGCAAAGTCTAGATTCTCACACAATGTATCAAGAGGCTCTAAGTTAATAGCTCCTCTTCAATCAGTGTCACAAACGTGAAAAGGTACTATTCAAAAACCCTAACTAAGTCGTTTGTTTATTTGTTTTCATTCATTGGAACCAACACATTCACTCACGAAATTGCTTTTTACAATTTTCAACACACAATTTGGGGTGTGTTACCCTTTTTTCTTGCCACTTCAAACAATTGAGACCCGAGCATTTTTTAAATTACTCCGTACAAGATTGGATGGAATCCTTTTAAAGTAAAAACTTGTATGAAATAAGTTCTTTAACATAATATCATCACTCAATTGGCCATTGAGAATGCAATAAGAAAAACGGAATTAAGTTGTTTCTTTACGAACTATTAAATCTTATTCTAGATATTATATTATAACGCAAAACAAAAACATCAAACCCTTTTTATACTTTCTATTATGTTTAATTTAATACTTCATTTGTTAAACTGATTTTAAACACTGCAAAACCATGTAAATTCAAAACAAACAGTCAATATATTTAATCATACATTTCAAAGTAAAATATCTTCAAAAATATAGAAATTTAATATAAATATGAGTAATAGAAACAAAAACTCCAATATTAAAAGTTTCATTATTGTTATCACTTTTATGAACAATCAATTTTTCTTTTTGATTAGTATGATTTAATCTATTATTTTAAAAACCGTGTAAAAACGCACCATATAATCGGGAGATAGATATTTTAATTTATTTGCTTCTAAATTTCAATAAGTAATGTCAAATAAATGATAATATCACCGAAAATATAATCTATTAATAAATATAAAACAATTTGGTTTGACAGCCGGCCATATTTGTTTTAAAATGTGAGGTTATATATATGATCTAAGGTAGTGTTACAACAACTTTTTTTTGTCATAAATAATGCAAAAAATNATGTAAATGATAATTTAATAAATTATGTTTATTTTTGTTCATTTGTTACAGTTGACAATTCGACGAACATAAAAACGATAATTATAATATATTTCATATTAACAAATTAAAATTATTAGCATAATGTTAATTACGCTAATTACAAAAAAATAAACACTTAAAATATTCTGGAAATCTTTTATTTTTTTCGTATTACAATTAATTATTAGGTTTTTCTATAAAATTATGACTTGGTATTAAATAAAGAACTTTTACTAAAATGTCTACGTGATAAAATCTGCTTATACCATTACAGTTCCCGGTATAATTAATTATATTAAGAAGTATTATTGCAAATATTTCTAAATATTTATAATAAATATATAAAAATATTTCATATTATTGCAATAAATATAATATTTAATATTTTATAAGCTTAAAAGATATGTTATAATATAAGCTTTCAGCATTTTTTTACTTCGAAAATAAAACGTCAATTTATTAAAATTTAGATAATTTCGACAGATGACATTCGGAAAAACAAAACATGTCGATAACAATAGCTTACTAAATTGAAGTTTCAAAAGAGATGACTAAAATACGTAAATTGTAAATCTGTTATTCTATTTATATTAAAATTAGAATCGTTTTAACAAAGAATTATAAGGAAGGATTTGCATCTTAAACCTTACAAAATTCAACTTGTGCAAAAATAAAAACCAACAGACCATCTTCAACAATTAAATTTTGCGATTGAAATGTTTGAGTTGTTTCCAAACTTTAGAAATACGCCGACCCTTTTAGGACATCTTTTCATTTTCAATTTAATAATTTAAACTTCGAAATAATAAATAAAAATTTAAAATATTTAAAGCTTTATCAAAAGATATTTTCAATAGTAGGTTTTATTAGAATTAATGCAAAATAAAATTCTATTTTCTATTTTTAATTAAATAATTTAAACTCTGAAATAATAAATAAAAATAATTCAAAATGATAGAAATATAGTAAAATTGCTTAGTTTGTTTACGCGAGTAAAATCCTAAAACGATTTGAACATCTGTAAAATATTTTTCAAAACTTATAAAATTCTATTCAAGATTTGATGAATTATAAAACATAAATTAATTTTATAAAAGCTTTATAAGTAAATAAGCTAATGAAAGATGTTTAAAATATTTATAGATAGTCATCAGTTATAAATTAAAATAAACTATCGGCATGTAGAAATATTAAAATATTTAGATTTCTGTGTTGCATCTGCAATTTGATTACGTGATTTTTGTAAGGTACACTTGCATAAATTCATCGTCATATGCAAAAGAATTCATTTGAAAATAATTTGCAAACGGATACTGTACTATTATGTTTTTATTTGCTTGTGTAATAGTTCGAAAAATTAGCCAACGTTAAACTAAGATCCTACGTGCCATTTATCACGAACCCCGTATGAGTGACGTGGTGCATATTATTTAACACATGCGAAATTGTATTACAATTAAATTAAAATGATTATTATTGCAAATATAATCTTATCATCTGTAACAGATGACGTAAAACAACCACAATAAAACTACAACAATAAATAATAAACATTATATTTTGATTGAAGTTATATTCTTTAAATTACATTCTAAACTACTTTTACAACTAGTATAAAATGTATTTCAAATTATTGCGCAAGTTATAAAAACCTAAATACGCTTTAACTAACAAGCGTAAAGAAATTATAAATAGAAGCAATAGAAGAATAAGCATAAAGTAATTTTCATTCATATAAAAGATAATTTGTTTTAAAATCGTTAATTTTTTTTGGTATTATTTCAAAGTAAATAAATTTTATACGCTAACTGCCAGCGTATCTTATAGAAATGAAACCGTAAGAACCATCTATGTTTGTAACTTCCAACAAAACCATTCTGAAACGTTTTACGAAATGTCAAACATTAAATGTAAGGTTATACGAATATTTTGTTGAATTTTTAAATATTACATTAATATATTCTATTAAAACGGTATTTTAAATAAATAATAATTAAGCAACATGTCGGCTGTTTTTAAAAATGCTAAGAAAAAAGTTTCACAAACTGAATTACGTCGATATATGAGTGAACATAAAAATAAATTAAAACCCGTTCAGAAAATAGATTCTCCACTAGCAAAATATCCTTTTTCAATTGTTAATTAATTTAATTTATATTTCAGTTATAATTATAATATATAAATCCTTAACTTATTCATACGTATACAGATAACGGTCAATTAACTTGCGTGCTTTGTAAGTCTATCGTACGTTCTGAAGCCGTTTGGAAAGTACATATTAACACAAAACAACATAAAGAAAATATCGAAGTAGCGAAAAAACTTAAAGAGCAAACGCATAATTTTACCGCGCCAAAACGTCCAGCATCGCCTGACAATAATGTGCCACAAAAAAAAGTTAAAGGCATTTTAAAAAATTCCTCTAGTTCTAGTAGTAGTAATAATAATTCAATTCCCGATGATTTTTTCGATAAAAAAATTAAAAACTCGTTAAAACCGGAACAAAATAATGAAATTGTTAAATCGGACGAAATAATTAAAAATGTTAATCAAGAAGAGACTGAATTAAAAAATAATTCTGCTGAATTATTACCTGAAGGATTTTTTGATGATCCTAAATTAGATGCTAAAGTAAGTTTTTATTTAATATAAAATGATTTAAAATGAAATATGAGAGAATTTTAGGCGAGACATTTAGAATATAAAGACCCAGTTGAAGAAGAATGGGAAAGATTTCAGAAAGAAATCAAAGAAGTAGATCATAAATCTGCTGAAATAATAGCAGAAGATCAAGAAGAAGCTACGACTGAACGACAAATTGATGAAATTGAGGAACAAATGAGAAATTGGTCTAGGTACTTAATATAACTTAAAATTTTATCTTAATTTAAAAAAATAATATATTTTTTAGAGTATTAGATTTAGAAAAGAAAAAAGAAGTTGTTAAAGTTACAGTTACGGAGGATGTAGAGATGGAGGAAGCATCTGATGATGATGACGATAATTTTGATGAATATTTAGATTGGAGGGCAAAAAAATCCTTTAAATAGTTTTAATGCCGAATTGTATTCATATATTTTTTCTATTTTGTAAAAAAATATTGTTCAAAATAAATACGACTTATTAACAAATTGTTTATTTAATTTTCATATAAGTTTTTTAAATAATTTTAAATTGTTTATTTTAGTGAGTAACGTAAGTATTTATTAATAATATAATATAATATTTTCATTAGAATTGTTTTTAAATTATAATAAATATAAAATTATTAAGAAATGCAAGTTTATATATCTGTACAAACAGGTTTAAACGAAAATTTATTTACTTTAAAACGACGTACATACATATTTTAACATGTTAAAGTAATTATATTTGCGCCAATTTAATTTAGACAAAATCATAGATCTAAAACTTCAAATAAAATATTTATAAAACATTCTAAAAACACGCGTTAATCAAACTGTCAAATATCAAATAAAAGTATTAATACATATATTCAATGATTAAGAATATTTTTTTAATAAAAATGTTGGTTTCATAACCTAAAAATCTGATTTACAAAGTCTTAATTCGAACTTTAATGTCCGTAAAGAAATATAAAATAATATTACTACAACAGAAAATGCAAAATAAACTTGAAATGTTTTACATTAAACTGTATCACGTTATGAAAAAGTTTAAATACCACTGTTATAATAAATTATTAATATTTTCGAAGTCATCAAATTAAATAAATAAGTCAAATCTGTTTCATTCCACTGATAAAATATTATAATTATCAAGTAAAATATATCATTTATTCTTATAATGTTTCTAATAACCTTATTCAGATTTTTAACAAATATTTGTCGTGTACATTTCTGTAGAAAAAGGTTTATAATAAGATAAAATTCATAAAAGTCATTAAAATATTATTAATTACTCAAGTTTAAAAGCGCGAACGTTTGTCAAACTATCTTATTCAATATAAAACTAAAATTTTGTTATACATAATATAAATTAAACCAAAAATATAACTATTTTATTAAAATAATCACGTGTTACATCAAATCAAACATATTTGTTATCATAACCTTATTTTTATTTATTTAAATAATATAATTTTGACTTAAATGTATAACATATTGTCAAATGTTGGTTTTTGAAACGTATCAAAAGAAAATGTTATAATTTTACTTAATATTATTAAAACTAAGAAATTTTATATACAATTTTACTTCTTTTAATAATAAACTGAATGTTTACATTGATGTAATTTAAACATCAAATCTTTATTTAATAAATTTATTCTTAGAAGTAGTTTGAATTATAAAAATAAATCTTAAACTAAATATACATATATTATTACACATCTTTTTTTACTGCTAATTAATAAAATAAAAAATATTATAAAAACATTTAGTGAAGTCTAAAAAAAATTTAGTTCATCTGTTAACTATCATAGCCTCCTGACAAATATGGAAGAATCGTTAAGAATACTCGAATTGAACTGTACGGTTCACACTGGCTGGAAAATGCATATTTTTTCAAGCAAAGTTACATTATATGTTTTTAAATACCTCGAGTTATAGAATTAGAAATCATAATTAAATTATTAACTAATTCTGAAAATTAAATTAAATTAATAAA
>NEEE01003919.1:50904-61428 GCA_002278615.1 Pogonus chalceus | reverse complement strand
TTACCTGTTGCACAAGAGTTGATAATGGTATATGTACTATTGCCATATCTTGTCGAATATTTAAACTTTGTTCATGATTATGCGGGACCAACAATTCGCTAAACATTTCGTGTAATCGTTCAATAAATAGTTTATCAATATTTGCATAAAACTCCTGCATTTCTAATGTGATAAATTTATAAATATCATAATCATGCATGGAATAGTTTCTTTTAAAACAAGAAAATTCTATACATGGCACACCAAACGGTTTTGCTGAGTTGCTTATCAATGGATATAATATTTTAAATTGTGGATTTGTTTTTGGTTCACCTTCAATTTGTAAGGAATTCATTTTAAAACGATAAAATTTACGGCTTTCTGATCTCCGGTATTGTAACCATAAACCTGGATAATAAGTACGTTTTAATTCGCCATAAAATGGTTTAAGCATATACATCTTTTCAAAATCAATGTATACATAATCTTTAAGTTGACATTTTTTTTGTTGTGTTTTAAATTTATCTTCAACCTATAGTAAAAATATTTATTTATAAATACTTACATAAATATATCATATCTACATATGACTTTACTTACCCATGCAGCCAATTCTAATGTAAGCATTTTCCATTTATGAGCAATATTTACTTCCCATAATGCAGGACTATCCGTAATAGATATATACGCAAATTCTATAGGGTTCATAGGTTGCGATAAACATAAGGAAATTCCAATACCAGATAAAGAGAAACAGATTTCCCATTCACAATATTCAAAATAAGCTCGACGTCTATATTGTATTGCTAAACGATGATCTTGAGTAAACATTACAGTACGTTGTGGACCATCCATGTAACACACCCAATAAACAACTACCTAAAATATATGAATAGTATTTATATAGATATAAATTCAATTCAATTAAAATGAAGAGTATATTTTTGTTTACCTTATCTCTTCGCATTGTTTTTTTCGATAATTGAGCAGACGTATTTTGTTCTTCTGAACTACTATCACTATCCGAAGAACTACTAGCAACTGCTGTTGTTGAAGTTGCTGTTATAACTGGTGTACTTGTTATTACAGAACCTGGTTTAACTGTATGAAATCTTATACGCACCTCGCCATATCTATAAATATTTTAAATAATAATTTATTTCATTTTGAATGTAAAATTTTGAAAATAAAATAAATCATTTACCCATCAGTGCGTATGTCTAATGGAAATCCGACACCTTTATTATTATATACGTTCCATACTAGTATACGTTCTGCACAAGGATCATCCCATGTATATAACAAACTATGTTGGGGGCTTATTAAAGTTACTTGGCCTTGATTACGTTGATTTACTTTCAAATGTAAATCTGAACACATATTATCTACACGGCAAGGAGCGTCACCAATTTTATAGTTGGTAAATGTTATAGAAAACGGATCGGTACGACCACCATGTACCGATACACTAACAGCGCTCTATACAAACATATAAAAATAAAAAGAATAATAAAAATAATGAACTTTATCATGAAATAACATTTACCCCTTTATCCATACGAAGTACAGTTTGATGAACCTTTACAATGCTAAAATTTTGTGATACAACTTTGCTGTCCCTATATTTAATATACATTTGCATATTTTGTGTTTCTGGCCAAAATGGTACACACTGTCCTGGTACTAAATCTAGCCATAAATCTGTACGTTCATTTTCCTCCATAAAACTATAATAAAAAAAAATTCCTTTTATTATTTATTTATTGCTTTTATTTTTCTAGTTATTTACTATACCGTAAATGCCGTTTAGTATTATTAATGACTAAAAAGTTTGGTAATAATGTAACTATTTTGGTAAAACGTGAACTCATTTTTGATAAAGTTATTGTTAATAATATTGGATATCGTCTGTTACGTTCTTTATCTCTGGCAATAACTAAACCAGTTGTTCCAACAGCATCTATACTGAATTCAGCTGACCAACTTGATTGGTAAGCTCTTATACGAACAGCTTGTTTTGCTTGGCGTTTATAAGAAAATAAAAGTGCTTCTTCTCCTTGACTATCAAATACTACATTTGAAACAGAACCCTAACAAGAAAAAAATATTTAAAACTATTTTCATTTAATATATATATATTTACATACTTTTATTTGTAATGGTAAAGATGTTTTATTTACAATCCAATACGGGGCATAAAAGTATACCTCACAACTATTCAAACGATCAACTCTAACATTTATACTTAATTGTTTATTACCACCCTCTGTATCATAGTCAGTAATCATTGATAAAATTCGTTCATCTAAGTCCATTGTTAAATTTAATGTTCCATTCCATAAAAGTCCTAAATAATTTAATTCAACTAATAATTTCACAGTACGCTGAATATTTAATGAATATACAGTTGTTTTATCACCAGCATCCACATGAATCTTTAAAAAATTATTATTTGTTTGTTTGTTTTGTTTTTTTTTTAAATTATTTTAAATAATTACCTGTTGATTACACTGAGCTATTTTTATTTCCATTGAATATGGCAAACAATTATGTATTATAAGCGGTGGTAATAATCGAATTAAATAATTCGGTATTGTACGTGATTGTTGTCTTGATAACGATTCATTTAAATTTCTTTCTTCCATCAAAACTCTTAAAGAGAAAACATGTGCATTATTTTCTGGATTTTTTGGTTCACAACATATATCTCGAGCAGTATTTAAATCAGTTATTAAATCTGGCCACCATAAATTCATATTTGATAATTGATAATTACTAAAAGAAAAGAATTAATAATTTTGTTTATTTATTTTTGTGTAATTATAGTAATTACTCTGAATAAGCTGGTTGTACAAATAATTTACAATGATATGCAATATGTAATGGTACATTGTAAATATCGTGAGGTTCTAAAATCGACACTCTAACAGTTCCTTCAAATGGATTCATTATTTCACCAACTGATTCTAAGCCCATTTCAGTTAATATTGATTTCTCATAAAATAGTCCAATAGGGTAACAAGTTTCGTTGCATATCTGAAAATAATCATTCCATTAATATATTGTATGTATGTAGAAATTGAATTAATTTAAAAAAATAGTACCTGTAAAGGTGAACCAATAATAAGAGTTCGGCCTATACGACTCATTTCATGTTTAGCAACTAAATAGTATTTTGTATTATTCATAGTTGGTTGCAAGCGTAATAATTTTTGCCATGTTCTACGAGGACAACTAGCATATAATGGGGAAAATCCTGGAATTTGTATACATAATTGTTCATTATTTAATATTTTATAAATAGATGCTGTATTTATTTCTGGGAAATGAAGACTTTGTATAATATCTTTATCTTGTTGCCAATCAGAATCAATTGCATGAAAACGTGTATCAGAGCTAAACATAAATACATACATATATAAATATAAAGATATTAAGATAAATTGATAATTTATCTAATTACCAAATACTATTATTACTCTCTTCAGCACTTAAATCTTCAACACTTTTTGTTGGACTACTATGTTCTGAATCAACTTTTTCAAATGTTTTTGAACATAGAACAATATTTTCTTGATCCCCATTAATTTTCTTTAATAGTTCAACTTTTGATTTAGGTCCAATATCATTTATAAGTGTTATTGTCTTTCCTGGAATACAAGTTGTTTGTGCTGGTAACGCATTGCGATCAGTATATGCATTAATAAGATTATAGAATAATTTTACAAATTGTGATGTTATTGTAATATTCAATGTGTCACGAGAATCAATTAGTACATAAGTTACTAATTGATCTGTTATTAGACAAGTGCTTCCACTTCTTTTTTTACGTTTATTTTCATTATCGGATCCAACACTTTCTTCAGTTCCACTAGATTGTCCACAATCACTTTCCTCACTTTCGTTCCAATCACTATTATTTATAAATAATTATTATTTAAATTATCATTTGAAAATAATATATTTCATACCCAGTAAATAAATCACAAATAGCTGATGCTAATTTTTCCATTGTACCATCTTCCGTTTCACTATCTGTATCTTCGAGAAATGCTGCTAAACTTGTTTGAATTCTAGGAGTATTTTTTTCAGAAACATTAGAATTTTGTGGACGTAAAAATGTCATTCCTCCGTCAGATGAAGTATCTTCATCACCGCTACTGCTATTTGAACGAACTGTAGTCCTAGAGACTGTTTCTTTATTGTTATTAGTATTATCATTCATTGGTGTGGCATTAGTTTGAAATAATTTTATAATACATTCCCAGGGACGGTAAACATTTTCTACGCAACTAATTGGCTCTATAAGAGGTTCCCAACTAAAGCATAAATATTATTGTCATCACTAAGGAATATAATAAATCATTTTCATTTACCCATATCCATTTACCTTTCTACTTGTTCATTGTAATAATTTGCTTGAAAATGAATTTCTATAATTCCATGCAACTGTTGGGACCAATCATGAATTGTTGTTTCTAATGAGGAAGAATGTAATAGAATCACTGGCTGTATACATGTAGCTGAACTTAAAGAATTTGTAGTTCCAGCTGATACATCAATACCCTCAAGTTCGAAAATAATTGTTACACTTGATATTGAACCAATAAACATTTGATTGATGTTTAAGGATTCATTATTATCTCCGTTATCTACAGTATTTAATAATAATAATTCTTCTTCATTTACATAACATTGAGATAATCTTTTTGGAGACCATAAATCATCCAAATCATCACATTTCTCTTGACTTCTATTTAAAAATGGTGAAAATTGTTTTGTTTTTATATCGACTGGTGTATTTAAATGACAATGAATATCTTCTAAAATATCAATGAATGTTAAGAATATTGCAGCGCACAAATGAATTTGTAATGAAGAAACTGTTAATGTTGATTTAATACCATCTTCACTTTTAAAACTTTTAGAAAATTCAAAATCACATGGATGTAAGAGAACATATGGTTCAATAGTATGTATTGCATGAAATAAAATATGAAAATTTGATAAAGAAATAATTAAATTCTCTCGCATAGAATGTCTCGAATAGTCTACAAGAATTTCAGCTTTTGTAATAAACATATTTCCTTTTTCAATTTGCGCATCTGATATAAAAATTAATTCTGGTTTACACATTCGTATTGCAATTGTTAAACCAGGAGTCATTATTTCTTTTTGCTCTTGCAATGGTGTTTTCTCATCAATATCTAAAATATTTATATCAGCTACGTAACCATGGTTTATAATACCACCTTCATATCTTCTATCACAAGGCATTGATTCAAATACAAAACGTCCTAATGTTGTTAAAAATGGTACGGAAACTGTTAAACATATCCTTTCAACAATAATATCTATAAATTTATCTCCCATATTATTCTGGTGATACGACATATCAATTACTGGTGGTGTTGATACTGAAATTTGATATGTATTTCCTTTTGTTTCATCTCGATGTGATTGAAAAATTCTATAATAATATAAATAATAATAATTATATAATAATAATAATAATAATAATATACTTACATATTATTACAAGTATTTATTTCTGGACGAATATCTATAATAGTAACATTTTGAATGGATATTTTTGCTTCTAAACTAGTATCAGTATATAAGTCAGAAGAGAATATACTGTCACCAATTTCCAATCTACATAATCCGTGATTTAAATCTCGAACAGGTGAACTTAAAATTTCATCACAATCACAAAAAAATGATAAAAGAACCCCTTCTAAATTTAATTTGATACATATATCTTTGTATTTAGATTCGACTTGACAGAAAAATGCTTGTAAACATTTAACAGCTTGATCGTCATTATTTGGTGGAGGCGGTGGTGAATATGTTCTATTTATTTCAATTGGATAATTACTAGATTCGGGACTAAATTCAACGAAATGTCCCTCATTTATATTATCTGTATATACAGCTAATAGTGTTGTTAAATCTCTTTGTCCCAATGTTATTTTAATTGTATCTATAATACCATCTATCTCCCATGTTGGTGGTCTTGTAATTGTTGGACAAATATTACTAGTTCCAGCAACAATTTGCCGAATTCTTTTTATATCTAAACGTACACTCATTGGTTCCAAAATAGCTTCTTGCATTTCTAAATTAGATGTTAATGTCATGACAGCCCTTAAAACAGTTGTACCCTCTAATTTCAATAAAATATTCTCTATTATTAATTTTGTAGTAGTAGATTCTTTAAAAAAATTCTCAACATTCAATTCACCAGTGTGTACAACAATTAAGTTTGGTGATGCAGTTTTTTGTGGTAATAAAATTGTTGGTCCATGTATTATAATTGCTAAATGAATTTTAGCACTAGATCTGATAGCATTTTCACAAGTCCCCTTCAACCAAGCAATTGCAAAACGACGTCCACGGGATTTTATTAAAGGTTGACAAAAATGTTTTAATTGTAAAATTAATTTATATAAAAGTGTTATTTGCACTCTACCCACATAAACACGTATACTTCCATTTGAACTAACATCATCTTGCGCTGAAGATCCTGATACATCTGCTGTTTCATTATTTATAATATATAGTCTTGGTGCATGTCGCACATACTTTATTTCAAATACTTTCTCTTCATCACTTGTTAATATTCTTGTATATAAAGTAACATCTGTTAAATGATCTACTTGTAGACTACTTAAATATGCACGCAATACTAGACGTTCATTTGCACGAAACATAAAATCACATTCCAAACCACCAATTCGAATTTCAAGTAAATCACAATCAGCATCACATAATCGTATTGTCACTAATGATAGACGTGCTGAATTACTAAATTTTACAGCTCCAGGTGGTACTGGAGGATCTGTACCAGCATTTAAGTGAATCATTTTTCTATATAAATTTAATAATTTATTATATAAAAATGTTACTGATTCACTGTGATGTTTTTCAACCCTATTAAAAAAATAAATAATTACATATAATATATAAATTGTATCTCAATAAAAACAAATAATCATTACTTATTGTAAAGATATTGTGCATATTTAACAAGAGCTCTTATTGCATCTCTATGAATAAGAAAATTTATGGGTCCAAAATCAGCGACTAAAGATTTTTCTACACTATGAAAATGTGATCGAAAATCTGGACAATCAGCTCGTACCTATAATTATAATAATTATAATAAAATGAATAAAATTTTATTTAAATATGTACCTTCCTATAAAGCAGCATAAGAAAATCTTGTTCACTTGGAACTGGTACATGTATTAAATCTAAATATTGTCCTGTAATATTAGTATGTAATTTATCAGTTAATGAAATATTTGCAATAGTTAATTGTAATGCAGGTCCATAATCCATAATTGCTAAATCCAAACAACATTTACCAACACGTAGCATTAAATAAGGCCGGTCAATTCGTTCACTTGATCTAGATAAAACTAGAGATATTTCACCAATAACAATTCGTATTAAATTTTGTATAGTATTATGTGGAGATACATTATCTTCTAGTCCTGGTAAATCAACACATCTAGCCCAAGTTTCAACACTTTCTTCACTGTATTCAGATGGTTCAGCACTTCGATCTGTTGCAACTGATAAATCACTAGCTCGTCTTAAATCATTTACACCGATTCCTAATGTTACTTTTTTTCCTAACTTTATTTCATTCACTGATTTACGGATATTATTTAAATATGTTAATTTCCAACTTGATATAATTCTATCATTTGATAATAAAATTAACTCGGATTTAAAAAAGTTTGCTTGACATTTATTCCAATGAGGCCAAATAACTTCTTCTAAATGTTCAATATAACTTAGTAATAAACTTATTTTTCGTTCAGATATATTTGTTTTTAAACTTGGTAGTGTTATATTTAATTTATATCTAAAACATATAAATAAATAAATATATAATAATAATAATAAATTTTAAAATACTTATTTTAATAATTACTTTGGTAATATTTTATGGTCATAATTAGCACATAAAGCAAATACCAATAAAGTATTTATTTTCGATATAAGATGCATATCTGTATCTGTTTCTTTTCTAGCATCTCTCCAATTTTCACTTGCATCGCAAAATAATATTTGTGCATGAAACAAATCAATATAAACTCGAGAATAAGCAGATTCTTCTAATTCCATTTGAGTAACTTCTTCCATATTTTCTAATGTTTGTGTTAATTCTGTTCGTATAACCATTCTACCAAAATCTATTATCATTATATTTCCACATCTTTAAATGAAACATAAAATAATTATTATTATTTTATATGTAATTAATATATATTATATATATCTCTCACTTTGTCATTGATCCAAATTCAGGAATAACAAAATATGGAATTTTTATATCCAAATTTAAATCTACACGATTTTTTAATATAAAACATAGCAGTTTTTTTATTTTTTCAAATATGAAATCATTATAAATACTGATATTTGTAGAAATATTCTGAAGTGCATTAGAATTATCGAAGAATTTCAATATCTCTGCTACAGCATACTATAAATATATACAGACATACATATTTAATAAATAAATAAATGTAATTTATAAAAATTACCGTATGAAAAGTAATTTCAATAGCTTCTAAACTACACCAGAGTTTACATTTAGCATCAGAACCAGGAGAAATTGTTTCATAGTCCATACTAAATACATTTTGTGTAATTGTTTCTGCACCATTATTACAATGATGTTGCGCGCTAATTAATGGTACCAAATGATCTTCAAGACTAGCTCCTTCAATTACAAATCCTTCTGCTCTAGCAGAAAACTTTAAAAACTGATTCCATCCAACGAAATTACCTATTGATCTTGTTTCAACCGATGCTAGTACTTGAGTTAATGTTGTAACTAATATTTCTTTACTATTATAAAATAAACTTAAACTAAAATTGCTTATTGTTATATTATATTTGTGCTCTAAAATTAAAATAATAAATAAGTAAATAAATACGAACATATTATTTATTTAAAATATTTGTATTACCAACGAAACGACAAACCGTAGAACTTTCATTTATATTCTCAGAAAATCCAATTAATTGGCATAAATATCCTCGTTCTGGACTTGGTAACATTGACCAAAAGTTTTTACCTCGTTCCAATGGTGAGCTTTCACATTCTGGTTGCTCTTGTTGCAACTAAAATTATTTATAAAGTAAATGAATGTGAAACGTAATGATTTATTATGTACATGTATATACCATAAGTTTAGCATGTTCTCTGGCAATAATAATATTAACAAGAGATAAATTATCTTCATATTTTTGAAGATCTAATTTTAATTCTGTATCATTAGGATTAAGGAGAACTTTTTTATACGCATCTCTATATAGACGATAATTATTACGAACAATTGCAATTCTAGTCCAAGTAAACGGTCTGATTCTTTGCTCTAGTAAAGCTTCATGCGCATATTTCCACCAAATACGAGCTGTGTTTCTTGTTATTGAATGTTCTTTTATTGGCCGTATATATAAATATTGTTTACTAGTTTGCATATATTGGAATGAATTTAATACCGCATTTATCGATAAATATTGCTCTCTAGATATATGTATTGTAAAATCTTGTAAAACCATGTCTATCAATAATTTTAAAGATTGTATTCCATTTGATTTGTTAATTATAAATTTTATTTTACAAGTCATCGGTTTTATTACTGTAATAACAAAAATAAAAATAATTAAAATTAGATTTTAATCATTTATATATGTAAATAGATAAATAATAATTATTACAGAAATCAAATTCTGCGTTATTCATGGAAAAAGTTTCTAAACTATGTTTCATTGAATTTCTCCATAAGTAATATTGTGTTTTCCAGTCCCATTTTTCCAAAGAACAATTTGGATTCCAATAAATTGAAAAAGATTCAATTTTTAGTAAATGATAACCAGTAGAAGAACCTTTAGGTGTTTGACTTGCTTTCCATTTGCTAAATAAAAAAAATTAAAAAAAAAAAAACAAATTATATAAATACATGTATATAGTATATAGCCGCATAATTAAATAATTTATATAATTACTTGTTTGTGGTTTCTGCAGTAATACTACTAATACATAGGCCTGCTGCTATTGATTTGTTAGGAACGCTTACGTTATCTTCATAACGAATATGAACATTATGTATAATAACTTGAAAATTATTTATAATACTAGTAATTAAATGTTCTGAAAATAAATTAGGTCCACCAATAAATTCTCCGTCAGTATATAGGTCAGCTAAAACTTTTCTTTTAGCAGCGCGACTTAAGCGCTTTTCTTTCTCAGAATCAAATGGTGTGTTTGAAATAATAGGCCCTGCTAAAATATGAATATCTTCGATATTTATAATAACGGACTGATTTAATAAAGCGTTCCATGGTATTTGTATTGAAATTTTTCCAATTGTACCAAATTTTACTTCAATCGGTAAATCCAATTCATACTTAAAACAAAAATACATACACACACGTATACATACATTTTTCCCATTATATATATATATATATATATATATATATATATATATATATATATATATATATATATATATACAT
>NEEE01003919.1:18839-35270 GCA_002278615.1 Pogonus chalceus | reverse complement strand
TTATTATAAATAGAAGGAAATATTTTAAAAATACAAATCTTTTAACAAAAATACTAAATAAAATTATAAATAATTAAATGTAAATATGTATTATAATGAATGAATTTTTTATAATAACTTAATAATATGACATAGATACTATTTAAATAGCAATAGAAAATTCTATTAATATAACTATGTATGTATATTCTGCGTTGAGATAAATACATATAATTAAATATAACTATGTGCTAAATTTGCTAAATGAAAACCAGAAATAGTTTCATTTATTTTTTATTTTGTGTATTTGAAATATATAGAATTTAGGTTGCCTCTTAGATTCATATTTATCTTATAATGTGACGTATTTATGTTTATATTTAAAATAGGTAACTGCTGCTGGCAAAGCAGTTTTAATAACTGGATGCGATTCTCGCATAGGAAGCACTTTAGCCCGTCATCTTGATGAGTTAGGTTTTACAGTATTTGCTGGATTTCAAAATGCTGCAGCAAGTTTATTAGCTGATGAACTTCGAGAAGAATGTAGTGGAAGATTACATGTTTTACAATTAGATGTTTCAAATGAACCTCAAGTATTAGCTGCTTCTTTATATGCTGTTGAACATTTGCCCGATGGAGCTGCAGGTAACATCACAAAGAGCCAATAATAAATGAAATTTTATAAATTCTATGTTTATTAAAGGTTTATGGGCAGTTGTAAATATAGCACAATGGGTAGCAATGGGAGAGTTAGAATGGCTTCCACCAGCAGTTAGTAAACGTGCAGTTGATGTAAATCTTTTAGGTTGTACTAGATTAACTCAAGTAATGCTTCCATTAGTACGTCGAGCTCGTGGACGAATTGTAAATGTAACTAGTGCTTTAGCACGTGTTGCTGCCCCAGTTAGAGGTCTACATGGGGCTACATTAGCAGCTATTGAGGCTTTATCAACATGTTTACGATTAGAGTTACGACCTAGAGGAGTTGATGTTGTTGTTGTAGCACCAGGAGAATATACCGCAGGAAGTGCTTGGACGCATGAAGAAGATATGTTAGAGCAAGCTAAAGAAATGTGGCATCAATTGTGTCAAGAACAAAGAAATGAATATGGTGAAGAATATTTCGAAACTGCACTTAGAAGCTTAGAAAAATATACAAAATCACAGGTAATAAATTCGCCTGAAATGCTACAACCAGTTTATCACTAATTGTTATTACATAATGATATGTCATTTTAAGGATGCCGATTTAACAGCTGTTATTCGCAGTTTAACGAACTCTGTTGTTAGAACATTTCCTTTACCTCGTTATACAGTAAGTGATATTTTATAAGATATTATTTTTCTATTATTGGCTTTTAAACAAAGATCAAGAAACATAAAATAAATGATATATAAAAATGTGAGGTTAAAATATGTCAAATTTTTGCATGTATATCTAATGGATTAGTTTATTGCAATATTGCTTCTAATAAGATACATATAATTAAAATATTTATTATTTTCAGCCTGTAACACGTCAAGAAAAACTACAAGCATTTATTGCTGACCATCTGCCAAGATCTGTATATGATATCATATATGCGTAATCTTGAAAACATTTAAAGAAACTATCAATATACAATAATACATATATTTCATGTTTTAATATAAATGTTTTGAATATCTTAGTATAGGACTGCATAATATTGAATGATTGTAAGAAATAGTATCTTTATTTAATATTATTAAATACCTTTAGTTATATTTATATTAATAAAAATATCATATTTCGAATACAAAGGTCTAGGGCTTAAGATATTGATCCTACTTTGATTTTAAACACTAGTACGGTATTTGAATATGGTGCGCGAGTTTACAAGATAGTGACCCGTGTTGACCTTTCTGCTGGTTTCATCGATAATAGTGAATTACACTTTCTGTTTTACCTACCGGTATGTAGGGGCGGTTACCGGTCAAAAGCTAAATACGAAAACAAAAAGAATTTTATATTACAGTGTGCTAGCATATTAAGTTGAATAACATTTTGTTTAAAATATACGTACATATACCTATATATTTATCATAACATCAGTTAAAGTTTTAGTTGATCGTGTAACATTCAATTGAAAATGCAAATCATGAAAATAACATAAAATATCTTGACCCCACACAACATTATTACCAGTGTGTAAGAACTGTGGTCTTAAGATAAAATTAATTAAATAACAATATGGACAAAGAAGAGAATCAACAGAACGGCAAACCATTTAAAATAACTGATGCTAATCGAACATCACGTAAAGGTTTAGTTGCAACAACGTTAGCTGATTTAACAAAGAAAGTTTGTGAAAAATTATCATTGACAGAAGGTGCACATATTACCGTTTGTTTAGAAGCCGATGGAACAGAAATTGACGATGAAGAATATTTTGCAACATTAGAAGCACATACAAGTCTTATGATTTTAACTGGAAGCGAACGTTGGAATCCACCCGCACCTACATGTAGATTATCTATGGATCAAATTGATGATGCTAAAGGTGGTTTAGAGTTGGCTGGACTAGTTGGCAAATTAAAACATAATTTATGCCATGTTTCACTGCTTGGTGGTGCTGAATTAGAACTCTTATCTGATATGGATCCAGATTCTATTGCGGACATCACTTATCCAGATAAGATTTTTTTAGAACAACTAAAAGAAGCATCTGGCAGGTATTTGAGTGAAAAACGTCAAGCACAAGATGCAATGGATTTATTAAAATTATATCAAGAAAATGAACAAAATGCCGCCACTCAAGAGACCAACTAATAAATCAAAAAGAAAAAAAAAGTATATATTAATAAATAAATAAAGAAAAAAAAAAGTGAAATTTTATAAATGTAATAAGACTGAATTACAGCCGATTGGTGAATTATAATTAAATCAAATTGCTCAAAAATTATCACGATTATTCACATTTCGTCAATAACAACACCANAATACAAAGGTCTAGGGCTTAAGATATTGATCCTACTTTGATTTTAAACACTAGTACGGTATTTGAATATGGTGCGCGAGTTTACAAGATAGTGACCCGTGTTGACCTTTCTGCTGGTTTCATCGATAATAGTGAATTACACTTTCTGTTTTACCTACCGGTATGTAGGGGCGGTTACCGGTCAAAAGCTAAATACGAAAACAAAAAGAATTTTATATTACAGTGTGCTAGCATATTAAGTTGAATAACATTTTGTTTAAAATATACGTACATATACCTATATATTTATCATAACATCAGTTAAAGTTTTAGTTGATCGTGTATCATTCAATTGAAAATGCAAATCATGAAAATAACATAAAATATCTTGACCCCACACAACATTATTACCAGTGTGTAAGAACTGTGGTCTTAAGATAAAATTAATTAAATAACAATATGGACAAAGAAGAGAATCAACAGAACGGCAAACCATTTAAAATAACTGATGCTAATCGAACATCACGTAAAGGTTTAGTTGCAACAACGTTAGCTGATTTAACAAAGAAAGTTTGTGAAAAATTATCATTGACAGAAGGTGCACATATTACCGTTTGTTTAGAAGCCGATGGAACAGAAATTGACGATGAAGAATATTTTGCAACATTAGAAGCACATACAAGTCTTATGATTTTAACTGGAAGCGAACGTTGGAATCCACCCGCACCTACATGTAGATTATCTATGGATCAAATTGATGATGCTAAAGGTGGTTTAGAGTTGGCTGGACTAGTTGGCAAATTAAAACATAATTTATGCCATGTTTCACTGCTTGGTGGTGCTGAATTAGAACTCTTATCTGATATGGATCCAGATTCTATTGCGGACATCACTTATCCAGATAAGATTTTTTTAGAACAACTAAAAGAAGCATCTGGCAGGTATTTGAGTGAAAAACGTCAAGCACAAGATGCAATGGATTTATTAAAATTATATCAAGAAAATGAACAAAATGCCGCCACTCAAGAGACCAACTAATAAATCAAAAAGAAAAAAAAAGTATATATTAATAAATAAATAAAGAAAAAAAAAAGTGAAATTTTATAAATGTAATAAGACTGAATTACAGCCGATTGGTGAATTATAATTAAATCAAATTGCTCAAAAATTATCACGATTATTCACATTTCGTCAATAACAACACCAAAGACCACCTTAACATTTCATTGCACACTTTACATCGGAATGTCGTCTTTTAAGTAATAAATAATAGTGCATTGATTAATTAAAAGCCTAAATCATATTATAAAATCAAGTGCACAATACAAATATATTATGAATACTTATATTTATAAGGATTCTATTATATAGTACATTACACAAATAGGTACTTATTTAAATTATATTCATTTATAACGTTCTTATAATATTTATCAATTCGATATGAAACGAAAATTAACACATATATATACACACATATTTATGATTCCCTCGTAATATCTACTAATATATAACAACAACCTGCCATGTGATTAACGAATTTCCCTTCATATTTAATGAAAAAAAATAGAATAAAATTAATACACACACACATACATACATATTAATTAATATAGTAAATATAGTCATACTAATATGTAAGTACTTATTATTTGTATCTTGCGTTTATACATTTATTCATTAATTTGTAATTCTAAGATATTTAAATGATTTGTGTTATTTGT
This sequence comes from Pogonus chalceus, assembly GCA_002278615.1. Classification (NCBI taxonomy): domain Eukaryota; kingdom Metazoa; phylum Arthropoda; class Insecta; order Coleoptera; family Carabidae; genus Pogonus; species Pogonus chalceus. The sequence continues at coordinate 30,628 of NEEE01003919.1, read as the reverse complement.
TATTCATGATTCATGTTGTATACAAGCTTAACTATTTGAAATATATATTTAAATGGGAAAAATGTATGTATATGTCTATAATTTAGTTACATTTCTTTATTAGAAGATAATTTGGCATTTTACATCATACAATATTAATTTACATGGTATTCTAATTTGAAAACATCAATAAAATAATAAACTAAATGCTTATTAATACATGAACTTATAATTATTCGTATTTCCGACAACATTCATAAATTTTTCATTTGACATTGTTGCAATGATAGCTAAATAGTAATATAGAAAGCAAAAATTGTATATGATATACATTTTAGTAAATTACAAGAATTATAAGAAATAAAAATACAAACAGAAAGTATTTTATATTAACGTGCATGAGCTTTTTTCGCGGAATGGATTGATTCGTTGGCTAGAAAAGCCAACGAGTAAGCAGTCTTCCTGTTCATGTTCCACAATATATTTTATAATGTCGGCTACAGCTTGAGAGACTGGGACCCGTTTAATAGCAGCTTCTCGTCTAAGCTGCTCAGTTACGGCCCTTTGCTGCTGTAACGTAGAGACAACCATGTCCATCAACGCGGTATCTGAGAGGCCTATGTTGAACAACTTGTTGCAAGCACTAGCACAATAAACTAACTGCCGTTGGGTGCGGCTTCTTTAGAGATTTTTTCAAAAAAAAATTATTATAACTAATCACTTAGTCACAATAAAAATATCACTATTAGATACTTATAATAAAAATTTTATAAATGATTTATAAATTTGTACAAATTTACTTGAAAATACTTTCTAACAAATTTTCACTTTGACGTATAATAATTGATTTATAAAGTGGTTAGTTTAATACACTGTAAAAAAAACAAAAATCACCATATGAAAATAATCATATTTATAATAAAATTCAGTAAAATAAATATTCCTTTTTCATCGACATTTTACAATAAAAGATTATTTCATTTATTTTATTTAAATCAATATTATGTATTTATTAAAAATAATTACTTATATATTCCTTTAGTTAGGAACACTGAAAGTAGAAATTGTTTCCAACTTAATAAATTTATATTATAAAAATCAATTTTTTGAAATAAATACAATGTTTACAGAAATTTTCTAAAATTTACTGTATGAATTTTGATTTTGACATATATTTAAAAAAATAAAACTCATGAATAAGCTTTAAAAATAGATATACTCATATATTTTCATTTTGCTAGGTTTTTCCAAGTTTACTTGTTCTAGATTAAAATTATTACTAATTTCAATTCAGTTTCTAAATGGTTGTGCTTAGCCGGTGCTAATTCTAAAATAATCCTTATATTTGTGTATATCACGTTATTTTAAAGTAAAATAAAATCAATTAATTATGGCTTTACATGTTCCCAAAGCGCCAGGCATGGCACAAATGCTTAAAGAAGGATCAAGGGTAAATGATACATATTTTTGACATTTTAAAAACCATGTGGTTTACACAGATTCTTTTCTGTAGTACTTTTCGGGATTAGAAGAAGCTGTATTCCGTAACATAAATGCATGCAAGGAATTCGCTCAGACTGTTCGATCCGCGTATGGCCCAAACGGTATGAATAAAATGGTTATCAATCATATAGAAAAGCAATTTGTGACAAGTGATGCAGCAACAATTATGAGAGAATTAGAAATTGAACATCCAGCTGTAAAATTAATGGTGTTAGCGAGTCAAATGCAAGATGCAGAAGTTGGAGATGGCACAAATTTTGTTGTCATTTTGGCAGGTGCCTTATTAGAAGCCTCAGAAGAATTACTCCGTTTAGGAGTGACACCATGTGAGGTTGCTGAAGGATATAAACGAGCATTAGACAAATGCTTAGAAATTCTCCCAAAATTAGTTTGTCATGAAATAAAAGATGTTCGTAGTATTCCAGAAGTTGTAAAAGGTATTAAAACATCTGTCATGTCTAAACAATATGGCAATGAAGATTTCTTATGCGATTTAATTGCAAAAGCATGCGTTTCTATTCTTCCTGAGAAAACGACATTTAACGTAGATAATATCAGGGTATGTAAAGTATTGGGCTCTGGTTTATTTAGTTCGCAAGTAGTACAAGGCATGGTGTTTAAACGACAAGTCGAAGGTGATATTACTTCAGCTAAGAACGCAAAAATTGCATTATACAGTTGTGCTGTTGATATTATGCAAACAGAAACAAAAGGAACAGTATTAATAAAATCAGCTGCTGAATTAATGAATTTTAGTCGTGGTGAAGAATCACTTCTTGAGAATCAAATAAAAGCAATCTCAGAGGCAGGCGTTAAAGTAATTGTAGCCGGTGCGAAATTTGGTGATATGGCTTTACATTATATTAATCAATATAATATGATGGCTGTTAGATTAAATTCGAAATTTGATTTACGGCGATTAAGTAAAGCTGTCGGTGGTACAGTACTCCCACGTTTAACACCACCTACTTCAGAAGAAATGGGCTATTGTGATGTTGTTTGCGTTGATGAATTAGGTGATACATCTGTAGTAGCATTTCGGTTAGAGGGTAAAGAATCTCGTATTGCTACAATTGTTATTAGAGGATCAACAGATAATTTTATGGATGATATTGAACGAGCAATCGATGATGGTGTTAATACATTTAAGGTGTGTTTTTATCAATAGAATATCTATATTAATTTTTAATATGTATATATTTATAAATAATCATTTGAATTTAGAGTATGTCCCGTGATGGACGTTTTGTACCTGGTGCAGGAGCTGTAGAAGTTGAATTAGCGCGTCAATTAACTTTATATGCAGATACATTACCAGGATTAGAACAGTATGCCGTACGGAAATTTGCCACTGCTTTAGAAGCTTTTCCTAAAGCTTTGGCTGATAATTCAGGCTTAAAAGCAACTGCTATACTAGATAAACTTTTAACATCACATTTGGTAATAATAATTATAATAATGAAATAGTTATTAATATTTATTTTAAATAAATTCTATTTTCATTATAGAATAACAAAGCATTTGAAGGAGTTGATATTGAATCAGATGGAAGTACTTGTGATGCAAAGGAAAAGCATATTTTTGATTTAATGATAAGCAAAAATTGGGGTCTTCAATATGCTGTAGGAGTAGCTTGTATGGTTCTTCGTATTGATCAAATTATTATGGCTAAAAGGGCCGGAGGGCCAAAACCACGTCAAGGAGGTGGAGATGAAGATGATGATTAAATTATTTCAAATGAAACAAACTAATATTTCACTCATACTTTATTATTTTATAAAATATTCACAACTTTTTGCTTACGATGTATTAAAAAACGTTTTAATATAATTAATAAAATAATTGCTTTAATTTAAACATTGACTTTGATTTGAAAATCAATTTTCTTTTCTTTAACGTTGGTATCTAAACACAATGTAATTGTCAAAATAGTTAAGTAGTTTTTCAATGGCGTAAGACTAGAGGAACGTAAAAGTGTTTAAATTATATAAATATTTTTAGTTGTGCGTTTCTAATTCCTAATATTTATTAATTTACTCTATATATTTAGTGTTTATGTAAGTATAACAATATATGTATATTCTATTATTATTAAAGTATTTTAATTACGGGATTTCTGATTTTACCGCCTTTTTGTAGTAACGGATATTTTCAAGGATATTAAATACGTTACAATTTCAAAACAATAATAAATAAAATCTGCTGCTTTGAACACCTGCTTCCTGTTTTCGTTTCATAGTTGTTACAACAACGTATTTTGTGCTATGTACATTGAATTTTCGTTAACTTCTTCATAGAACAAAATAAAAGTTATTAAAAACATGGCAAATAAAAAGAAATTTGCTGGTATCATAGTATCCGAAGAGTTTAAAATTAATAGTGAAAAGATAATTAGTGATTTTATGATGGATATTAGTGTTGAAACATTCGAATTTCCTTGTACATTAACAAATGTAGAACGTGCTTGGATTCACGAATATGCCAAAGTGAATTATAGTACTTTAAAAACAAAATCATATGGTAATGGTTCTACTAGAAGAATAGTATTAACTAAGCGTAATTTAGATAGAACAGACCTATGTCGATCAGCATTAATTTTACGTGATGATAATTTAAAATTAATAGAAGATTATATGAAACAATTACCATATAAGGATCGAAACAAAGTATTATCATTTAAATCTCGTGTAAGAGATAGTGATAGTTTAGAATGCAATTTAGGACTGGGTTATGGTATACCTCATCAACCTGAATTGCCAAAATATCCAGAAGATCTTTATCAAAGAACTCAGCTACCAATTTGGGCACATCGTGAAGCAATCATGCAAGGCATTATAAGCAATCAAGTATTAATTGTTTGTGGTGAAACCGGATCTGGTAAAACAACGCAATTACCACAGTTTATATTAGATTATAATGCTTTAAGCAATGAAAAATGTCGTATTGTTTGCACTCAACCCCGACGGATTTCGGCAGTAGCTGTTGCAGATCGTGTTGCCACAGAAAGAGGTGAAAATTTAGGCTATACAGTTGGTTACCACATACGTTTAGAATCATGTGTAAGTCCTAAAACATTATTAATTTATTGCACAAATGGCATTTTATTACGCACATTAATGAGTGGAGATTCCTGTTTAAAATCATTCACTCATATTATTGTTGATGAAATACATGAAAGAGATCGTTTTTCTGATTTTTTATTAATCTGTTTACGAGAATGTTTAATAAATTACCCTAATTTACGTTTAATTTTAATGTCAGCTACAATGGACACGAAACTATTTCAAAGTTATTTCAATAATGCCCCTGTTGTATACGTGCCTGGTAGACAATATAATGTTACAGAATATTATTTAGAAGATATATTATCACTTGTTAGTTACGAATCAAATGATATGTTTAATTTAAAAGTACAAGAAGTAAAATCATCTCAGGAGGATAATAATAGTAGCCAACCACTTGCTGCAATAGAAATAAATACAAATGAAGAAATCAAAGAAATGTCTATTGATTTACGTTTAGAAGTTGAACATACTATTTACGAGTGTGTTAATGATGGTTCAGAAGATTCTTTTAATCAGTTTTTGTCATTAGTTTTATCTGAAAATACTAATATAAATCATCAACATCCTGAAACAGGCTATACAGCTCTTATGGCAGCTGCTATGCATGGCAATATAGAGATGTGTATACAACTTTTAACTTATGGGGCTAAATTAAATTTAAGATCTTACATAGAACATTATACAGCTATTAATTTTGCAGCACATAAAAATTATATGGATTGTTATTACATGTTAGTGGATTATCAAAAAAGACAAACACATCATAAAGATTGCAGTTCTTCTAGNTATATATATATATATATATATATATATATATTTATTTATTTATTTATTTATTTATTTATTAGGTAAAAATGATAGTTTAAATGAAAAATCTAAAGCTACATTGAAATTATATCATCAAACAATATCTGATGAAAATATAGATTTTGATTTACTTCAAAGTATTATATATTATATTTATTTAAATAAAGAACCAGGCAGCATACTTGTTTTTCTATCTGGTTATGATGATATTATTACAATGAAAGATCGAATTATAGCAGATACTCGTATAGATCCAAAGAAATATCAAATAATTACATTGCATAGTATGATGCAAATATCTGAACAAAATGCAGTTTTTAAAACAATCACTGGTAAAATAAAAATTATTTTAGCAACAAATATTGCTGAAACTAGTATTACTATCGAGGATGTTAAATATGTTATTAATACTGGAAAAGTTAAAGAAAAATATTATGATGCGGTAAATAATATATAGATTAATTTAATAATTCTCTCATAATAATTATTTATATTATTATTATTTTAGTTAACTGGTATTAGTGGTTTAAAATGTAATTGGATTTCAAAAGCAGCTGCTAAACAACGTGCTGGTCGAGCTGGCAGAACACAAATAGGTGAATGTTTTCATATGTTTACAAAAACTCGTTTTACATCTATGTCAGACTATGCAACTCCTGAAATCTTACGAACACCTTTAAATGTATGAGAAATTATATATATATATATGAAATTAAACATATATCTATATGCATATATATTATATTTTATGTTTAATAATATATTTACAGGAACTTTGTTTACAAACAAAAATGTTGGCACCATCTCATATTAAAATAGCTAATTTTTTATCACGAGCATTAGAGAAACCTCCAGAGTTATCGATATTAAATGCTGTTAAACATTTACAAGAAATAAATGCCATTGATAATGATGAAAATCTTACATTATTAGGACGACATTTAGTAGATTTACCAATAGAACCACGTTTAGCAAAAATGTTAATTTATGCATCTATTTTTAAATGCCTTGATCCCATATTAACTATCGCTGCATTTGAAAGTCAAAGGTAAAAGTTTTTTCTTATTTATAATAATATTGTCACTAATATTATTTTCTGTAATTTAAAGGGATCCTTTTTTATTACCTCCTAATTCTCAGCAAAAAATTAATGCTTTGAAAAAGCGTAAAAAATTTTCTTGTGGCACTTTTAGTGATCATATGATTTTATTGCGTGTTTTTCAAGAGTGGCAGGTTAGCAAGATTATTATTATTATTTATATAAATTAATTAGTCTTTAACATTTAAAATAAATGATTATAGGAGGCTCGTGTTCAAAGATGTGAAAGAGTATTCTGTAATGAAAATTTTGTTAGTTCCGCAACAATGGATACGATTATATTAATTCGTTCACAATTATTAGCACAACTTCGTGCAATTGGTTTTATACGAACTAAACCACCTGGCGATGTACGTGGAGTTAACGAGAATTCACAAAATTGGGCTTTAATGAAAGCTATTTTAACAATAGGACTTTTTCCAAATGTTGCCTATATTAATCAGTCTTCATTACAAATTCAAAATAAGTATGTTTTATCTAAAAAAAAATATTTAAATAGTCTATTTTTATAAATGTTTGTAGAGTTGCGAAAAAAATTTATTTACATAATTCATCGGCCTTACGTCAAAACGAATCTTTACATGATAATGAAAACATAAATGAAAAGATCTTAAAATTTGTTCCCAGCAATTGGTTAATTTTCGATGAAATATCGAGGTTTAACAATTCATTCCGTATTTGTTCTGTTACTAGTGTTTCGCCGCTAACAGTAATTATAATGATTTATTCAATTATTTAATAACATTGGATTTATTTATATTTTATACTATATAGGTTGCATTATTTGCTGATCACAGTACTACATTACCAGTTCATAGTGATGATGATATAGATTCAATTGACGATGATGTCGACACTGTAACCAATACTATTATTATTAATGAATGGATTGCTTTTGAATGTAATAAAGTAGTATTAGATTTTATCACAACACTTCGACATCGTCTAAATAATTTAGCAATGAAAAAAATCGCTAATCCATTTAAACGTTACTCTGACGACAATGAATTTCTTATAAAGTTAACTGCAAAAATATTATTAAACGAAGATAATGAATTAAAATTTGTACAACCAGAAGGAATTGGAAATCGTCCAAAATTTGTAACATCTGGCTGTGAGATTAATCGTCCATTTCGAAATCGTGATAATGTGCAATATAAAAATCCATACTTTTATGCTAATAACGAAGATGTAGTTAAATATTTAAAGTTTGATAACTTGAATGTTCAGAACTATAACAAATTTAATAATTCTACACAAAATACTTGTTTTAATTTTGAAGAGTTAACTAAGAGTCTTGAAAAAACTATTAACGAAAACGCAGTTCAATCTGGTGAAACATCTAATTTTGTAACTCCAGGAACATCAAATCAAGCACACCAATTTGAACATAGTTATACTCAAAATTCTTATCAATTAGGACCTTTTTTATGTGCAGGAAGTAGTTATGCATATGATTACGAAAATATTTCTAATCCGAAGATAACAATCCCAGAAGAAACTGCAACATCGTCTTTATTTCAACATCCTTATTCGCCAACACTTCAAAACCACCATACTCCTAATCAAAATCATCATCAACAACAACGACAAGAACAAGTAATTCCTTGGCAATTCCAGGTTTGTAATCCTAGTGCATATTTTATTATTAAGGCATCGTCTTTAAAATCCATTGATGTGTCTGTATGTAAAAAAACTTGGGTGTTTCCACCACATATCGACCGTAAGATAGCTAAGTCGTTTCAGGTACTTTGGTTTTTTTGTAAACCATTTCATAGAACTATTTGTTATTATGTTATTTTTTGTAGTTGGTCAAAACAGTAGTACTTATATTTACTGTACCAAAAACAAAATGTTTTAATGGTCTTGCAAAAATTAATAATATACAATACAGTGATTTAAATGTATTGTATAATATTACTTACAATCTTGAATGGGTGATGAGAGCTGATATTCCATATGAAAAATTAGAGTAATTTTTTTAAATATTTATTTATATACAATATATATTTTTGTTTCAAAGAGATTTAAAATTTTTTTTTTTAATTTTTTTGTTTAGAAATTTTAATTCCGGAACAATATATGAAGATGAAGAAATAAGTCAAGAACTTGGAAAAAAAATATTACATTTGTTTATAAATGTTTCTCCCCCGAAACCTGGAATCCATGAACCAACTTATATACCACAGGGAGGTCGTGATATAACAAAGAAAATTCAATTTTAAACATTTTTATATATCGATCAGTGATCTTAATATGTGATTTATAATTATATTACTATTGAAAGTATTTTTATTACCAGAGTAGGTAGTATTATTAATTTGACTATTTTTGCAATATTTACATAAATCAAATGATTTGATGTAATGAATTGACTAAATAGACTGAAACAAATTTTAATATACTGTATTTTGCAGTTTCAGTAGTTAATTTATATCTTCTAAGAGATATGATTAAAAGATAGTATTTAATAACCAAAGTTCATATACATTTTTTTTTGTTATAATTGTTGATTGTTAAACTAAATTTTATATTATTCTATTTACCTATATGAATTGTTGATTTTTGATTGTTAAACTAATGTTTTATATTTTTGTATTTTGTATGAATTAATAAATTTGTTCCTAAATAGCTTTTCCATTTAATAAAATCTAAAATAAATATTTTAAGATTTCATAAATATAATATAGTAATAAATCCAAGTATACCTAATTTTTTTACTAATTAAAAGTAAAGTTTATTAGTAAGTAAGTAGAAGTGTATGAAGTTGGTATTGAATAACCAATTAGTCCATGCCAAAAGTGGCTGTCAGATTGCAGATTGTTATGAAATGGCGTCTACTAACGACGAATTTTGTATGTATTCTTGTAATAATTACAATTATATTAATTAAAATTCAATTTTATCGTACTAAACATAAATATTATGCGATTAATGTTATAGATGCATAATCAATTAACTTTATAATACCTATAGTGAATAATTATTCAAGTATTAACAAATTAGTATTTCTGTTTAGGGACTCATGAAATAAATAATTTATTAGTAGATAAGAGGATTGCCAATGATGCATTATTTCGTACATCAAATTCTGACCAAAAAGGATGGTCGTAAGTTATTAATTTAAATGTTAAATTAAAACCTAAATCATATGTTTTGCAGCGAAATATTAGCAGAACTTAGGAAAGCTGGTGCTCCTAATTCATTAAATAGAGTACATGTTAGAAGACAATGGACTAAAATATGTGAAGAATATAAGGTAACTAATGTATTATTTTCTTTAAATAAATTATACATTAAATACATTCTAGAAAATAGTAGAGTTAACACAAGGATATGAGGTAAATTACGATGATTTAAATATATCATATTATACGAAATTGAAAGAATTCTTTGAAAAAAATTTTTCACAAACAAAACATATTCCATCTGCATCAAATAACGAAGGTAAAAGAAATATTAAAATAAAATTTTATTATTAATAACTATTTATTTTAAAGATGCAAATAAACTACTAGCTGCAACATTATTAAAAGAAAATTCATTTCGACAACGATATGCAGACAGATGTAATATTTATCATATAAAATAAAAAATCATTTATCAATAAATAGTAATTAATTTTAGGGCCAGTATCACGAATAAATTTGTTAATAGATACTAGAATAGCTAAAAATGAATTTTTCGAGAGACGTGGTCACGCAGCAACTGCTTGGCAGTATGTTTATTATTAATTATTAAGTTAACTAATGCATTAAATAAATGTTATTTTTCTATTAAGGATTGTATTGGCTGAATTGATTATGTGCGGGGAACCAAAATCATTAACTGTTCCACAAATCCGGAAGAAATGGGATAATTTACTTACTCGATATAATGTAATTTGAATTGAATGTTTTAAGTTTTATGTATACATAAACATATATTTCAGGAACTTATTAAATCAAGATCTTCGAAACTTCATGAGTGGCCCCATTTTGAAAAATTACATGAATTTGTTACAAATAAAAAAACTATAACAGATGTAGAAGAAACAAAAAAAGTTATTTCTCCAGAGGAATCAGTAGATTCTGAGATTAATGATTCAATTAAAATTGAAGAAGAAACTAATGCTTCTCTTATTGTGTCACTGAAAAATAAATTTAATATATATTCAGATAGATGTAATAAAAATAATGTTCATAAATTTGCAAAACAATGACAATAATATTATTTTAGGGTCACAAGAACGAACTTTTCTATTAATTAATAGAAGAATAGCAAGAAATAAGTATTTTAAAGGAAGAGGATATACTGAAAATGCTTGGCAGTTAGTAAATTTTGCTTATAAATTTATTTATTTATTTATTTAATCTTTCAAATTTGTTTTAGAATCGTATTAGAAGATATGTTAAATTCTGGCGAACCAAATTCATTATCAATTCAACAAATAAAAAAAAAATGGGAAAATTTGCAAACCAAATATTCGGTAATAATAAAAAAAAATTAATGTTTTATCTAATTTTATAATATTAATTTTTTAGATGTTGAAAAAAGAAAATTCTACCAAAAAATTAGAATGGCCTTACTATGAAAAGTTAAACAGCTTTTATAATAATGAAAATATTAAGAGTGAATTATTAGCAGACTTTGAAAATACTACAAGTTCGGTAAATCAAAAAAGAATAAATAGTACAGATGGTCTTAAATGTAAAAATATCACGTTTATTTAAATATTCTTTTTCTATTTAATACATATTTTATATGTTATAGGGACACGTGAAAATACAGATACACTAATTAATATAAGAATTGAAAATAATGAACTTTTTAAAAAAAGAAGTCTTTCCGGATCTGCTTGGATGTATGTATAATAAATAAATAATAAAGAATCATTATCAATAAATTTATCTATATTTCAGGACTGTTTTAACTCAGTTCCAAAAACAAACTAATACAAATATTTCTATTGTACAAATTAAAAAGAAATGGGATAATTTACTAACAAAATATTTGGTAAGAAATTTTATAAAACATCAGTAATATATTTTTATAAGTATATGTTACATATTGACATTTCGTTTAGATTATCAAAAGATCAAAATTATCACGAAATCCGATTTGGCCTTATTATAAAAAATTAGATATTTTCTTTTCAAATACAGATGAAAAAATGACCCAAAATGAAATTATTATTAATGAAAATAATGATTATTGTAATGAAAATAAATTTGAATCAAAAGTAAGAATGAATAATAGATTATATGCAGATAGATGTAAGTTTACCAAATTTATACATGAATTATATATATATATATATATATATATATATATATATATATATATATATAATACTA
>NEEE01003919.1:1523-18752 GCA_002278615.1 Pogonus chalceus | reverse complement strand
TAAAAGAATTAAATTACTTATTGAAAGAAAAATTGCACATCATTCTATGTTTGACGGAAGAAAATTATCAACAGCAGGGTGGAGGTAAATTAGAATCAAGCTACAATAGATATGTATCTAATTATTTATATATTTGTAAATTTAGGGCTGTTTTATCAGATATGATAGCTGCTGGGATGCCAAGTACTGTTACTATTACACAAATAAAAAAAAAGTGGGAAAACTTATATAGGAAATATAAAGTAAATATAATTTATTGATTGCAATTAATTATTATTATTATTGCAATGATTATATTCCAGCTAATTAGTAAGAATAAAAAATTACAAGAAACATGGCCATTTTTTAAAATAATGGATAATTATTTAAAAAATAAACAAACACTTTTAAATGATGATATTTCTGACTATGAAATTAATAATGAATTAATTAAAGAAAAGCTTGATAAATGTCGTTTATGTCAACACGAAATGGGTGAATATTTGTTTATACAAGATGAAGATTTATGTGAAAAAATTAAAATTTGTCTTTTAATTGATGTGAGTATTTCAACGTAATAGTTTTTTTTTAATTATAATTAATAATAAATATATTTATGTATATACTTAATTGAAGGTATTAGATAATTCCGAGTTATTACCAGTAAAAATTTGTAACACTTGTAAGGCATCCTTAGAAATGTGTTACGCATTTTTTATTAAATGTCGTGATACTAATAAAGAACTACAAGAAAATGTTTTACAATCACACGTTAAAATAGAACCAGGTTCTGTGATAAATGGAACAATAAAATGTGATACTAGTGACGATAATAATGATAGCGAAATAATAAATGATACAAATTCAATAACTTCTTATGAATGTAGTGAATGTCCAGTAGAATTTCATTCCAATGAAACATTAACAACACATTTAAAAAGTCACAAAGGGAATAATACTAGATATTATTGTGAAATGTGTAATGGAAGTTTCTCTCGGCAATCAGCACTTTATGCCCATATTAAAAATCATTTTGAAATGAAAGATATGATGGTTGTTTTACCAGACAAAAATGAAACTATTAGTAGTTATGATATTGAGGATAATAATAGTAATAACGTAGACGAACTCTTAGATGAACATGAATTAAATAATCAAGATGATGCTGAAGATATTCATTCTAACACAATTGCTGGTAAAATAAATAAGTAATATTTTATTCTGAAATAAGTTTAATTTACGTAATTATCATCATTTTAGATTCATCTATTAATTGCATTGTTTGTGCAAAAACATTTGCGTCAAGACGCACTTTGAGAGAACACCTGTTACAAATACATTCACCAACAATATTAAAATGTCCAAGAGAAGGATGTAATAAAACATATGCAAGTTTGAAATCGTTACAGAATCATGAATTGAAACATTTAGGAATTAAATCTTATCTTTGTGTAGTTTGTGGTAAAGGATTTGTAACGAAAAATGCATTACAAACACACGAAAAAATTCATCTTGATGTTAAAGAACATGAATGTAAAATATGTTGTATTCGTTTTGCGGTAATTAGTAATTTAAGGGCACATCAAAAAAAGCACCATGAGGGTATAAGATTCTATTGTTCACAATGTCCTAAAGAATTTCTTAGCAAAGACAGTTTGAAGCGTCATGAAATTGCACATACCGGTATAAAAGATTTTATTTGTGATATTTGCAGTGCAGCTTTTTATACTGCTAAAGAATTAAGAAAGCATAAATTTTATCATGATGTAAGTTCATTATTTACTCTATGTATGTATTAAATAAGAAGTTTATTTAAATTTATTATTTATATATAGGGTACACGAATGCATCATTGTAATTTATGTTTTAAAACATTCTTTGAAAAACATCATCTTACTGTACACATGCGAAGTCATACAGATGAGAGACCTTATCCTTGTCAAGTATTTGGATGTGGTAAAGCATTTAGAGAAAGTCAGAAGTTAAGAAGACACATGAAACAACAGCATAAATTTCATAATACTTAATATTTATATATTTCTTTTAAATATAATACATTTCATTCGTCAATAAATACTAATTATATATTTTAATTTATTTAATAACTTCTGTAGAAAAGAAAAGAAAAAATCATTGAATAAATATGTAAAAGTTATTATTTATTATTATGTAGTAATTTGTTTATTTTTTAGGTTTTTATTTATTGGAGAGTTTTAGATATAAGTTGTTGGCAAAATTTCCATTTTCCAGCTATGCTCATATCCCTCTTGCAACCATACAAATACACTTCATATAATTTAATTGTCATTCTGACAAGATTCAAAATTTTAAAAATAAAGTTATATTTCATTACTAAAGTAATGAGAAAACAATTTTAACTTGTTTTTTTTTACAAAAGTTAATCATATAGATAGAGATATCAAGATATCCGTGTTTAAAAGATAAATTGGTATTATGATGGCGGAATCAGATACAACGGTCGAAGCAACAAGACGTTTAAATGTCAAAAAGCAAACATTAGATGATGCTTACGCTGTACCAGCAAATTTTCTTGAAATCGATGTTGTTAATCCTGTAACAACAATTGGTGTTGGGAAGAAAAGATACACGGATTATGAAGTTAGAATGCGAGTAAGCTATACCACCCATCAAATTTTCTGTAACGTGTTTTCTATAATAATTTCTTTCAGACGAATTTGCCTGTTTTTAAAGTAAAAGAATCCAGTGTCCGAAGACGTTACAGTGATTTTGAATGGTTGCGTAATGAATTAGAACGTGATAGTAAGATTGTTGTACCAGCTTTACCTGGAAAAGCATGGAAGCGACAGATGCCATTTCGAGGAGATGATGGTATCTTTGAAGAAGATTTTATTGAGGAACGAAGAAAGGGATTGGAGGTGTTTGTAAATAAGTAAGTAACCATTTAAATGTTTATATTCAAGTAATAGTATTATTTAACAATTTACTAGTAATTAACATCTATATAAAAAATTATAGAATTGCTGGTCATCCTTTGGCACAGAATGAACGCTGTTTGCATATGTTTCTGCAAGAACCAGTTATAGATAAAAACTATGTACCAGGAAAAATTCGTAACACGTAAATATTTAAATAATAAATAAATAATTTTTTGGTTTTTTTTTTGTAAATTGCTCTTTATGCATTTACAAGTAAAAAGAGAGAAAAAAAAAATCAGCACTGATCTGTATTGTCCAGCATTTACAGAAATCAGTGTATCTCAGTTTATTGTGTGATTTTTTTCATTAGGTTATTGTTAAATTCCATCCTCTAAGAAAATATATATATCTATATAAATATATTCATTATAATTTCACTTTCTAATGTTTATATTATTATTATTATTATATATTAAAATATCTAATTTTACAATATATGTTAATTACGTATAGTTATATTTACTCTATTATTTCTATTAGTTTTTTTTTTTCATAATCATCTATTTGAATTAAATAATTTAAGAATTGCTTGTACAAGTATTCAAGCAAGAATTTTATATACTACACCTATAATTCCACCATTGTAAATTGTTTAAGGTGAATATTTATTAATAAATAAATTCATAATCAATAAATAATTTATTTTTATAACAATTTCATAAAATACAAAGTAGGTTATTTCATCCTATTAGATTGTCATATTGATATGTTTTGCCTACGTCAAAAGTGACAAGTATCTAAAATGGATACATTTACTTTAGAAAATAAAAATCCGGAATTTTTAACAAATATTTTTCAAAATGGTAAATAACTATGTAATTATATTATTAATGAATTATAATCATACGTAATTATTTTAGTTATATACGTATTAACAAGTTATGGATGGTATTTACTTATATGTTTACTTGTTATTGTTTACATTTACATAAAATTATATCCAAGTATTGAAAAATATCTTCAAGTTAGGGCTGAGAAAGAATATTCTGCAAAGTATCATAAAAGTAAATATAAATAAACTTACATAAAGCATTATTTAAATAAATGGTAAAATTATATTTAGATGCAGATTTATATGTCAGTAGACAAAATGAAATGGAAAAGGCTAGATTAAAAATGCAAGAAGATATGAACAAAGCTTCAGAACAGTATAAATTAAAAATGAAACAGGTTTTTTTTTGTTTTTAATTTGTTTTATTCATAAAATTTTATATAACATAGTATATTTAAATCTAGAAAGAGTTACAACGTCAACAAGAATTACTTGAACAATATGATGACATAAGTTGTGGTCAGCGTTTAGGTAAAAAAACTAAATCTTTAAAAACAGGTAAAAAAAAAACAAAGTATACTATTTGCAAATGTTAGTGAATTTAAATTTTTAGAGTATAATCCATTGATGGGCAATAGTAGCGAGTCTAAATACCAACCACCAAAACGTAGTCCTTGTGGAGGAGGAGGATGTGGAAGGAAATAATATTGAGTAAACTAAAACAACATTCTTATGGACATTCGTAATTTTTTATTTAACAAATTTTAATATTTCATTAATAAAGCATTTATTTGATGTTAGTATTTTTCAAAGACTTTGTTATGATAGGACCTTTGCCAGGGATATTTAAAATCGTTCCTTTATAACAAGCTTCCAAGTTATCATTAGTTTTTAAATCAGGTGCTATTTGTTCAAAGATCTTTTTCTTGGGGTTTAATTGTGCATCAGGTTGTCTTAAATATCCTGTACATTCAATGAAATCACCAGGTTCAGCATTCTCAGGTGGACTTAAAACTTCTACAGACTCTGAACTTGATGCACACATAACCATTGCTTCAGACAGAATTCCTCGCATTTTTGCTGGTTTTAAATTACACAAAACCACAACTTTTCTATTTTGTAATTCAGTAATAGGCACATGTTTTACAAGACCAGATACAACGGTTCGAACTGTAGGATCTCCACAATTAATTTTTGATACATATAGACTGTCAGCGTCCGGGTGCTTTTCAATTTGTTGTATTTTACCAACACGCATATCTAAACGTCCAACATGAATAGACTCTTCAACTTCAGAACTTTTCTCTGATTGTGGTTTCTTCAATTTATCTTTTTTGACGGATTTCGATACTTCTGATGCATTCTTTTCTTTATTAGCCGTCGTATTTTCCTCCTGCTTAATGGGTAATTCATTTACTGGGATTTCCGTAG
Organism: Pogonus chalceus; assembly: GCA_002278615.1. Lineage (NCBI taxonomy): Eukaryota > Metazoa > Arthropoda > Insecta > Coleoptera > Carabidae > Pogonus > Pogonus chalceus. The sequence goes on along the minus strand of NEEE01003919.1, from coordinate 13,613 downwards.
CACAATTTGCCGTAGGAATGATAATTTGTTTAATACCATTCTTAGTTTCTAATTGAATAAGCCTTTTTTTGGCTTGATCAACTTGTTTTGATAGTATTTCATTATCTTCCTTTAATGCCTTAATTCTCATATCATTGTATGAAGTTTTAAGAACGTTTAACTAAAAATAAAATATAGTTATGTCATGTCACAATTGAATTAACATTAAACATACTTCGTTTCTTAAAAAATGCAATATATTTTCCATTGATGAGGAATTTTTAATAATATTCTCCATGGTTATTTTAAACATTTATTACTTTGTAAAAAGTTAATTTACGAAAACGTGTCAATAGTTTACAAAATTTACATTCATTCAATTACTTAAACTTTTCAAAATATTTTATTATCAAAATATTCTAATATGAAATGCTTAATTTAACAAATTTAATTTATTACAATATTAATTTTAAATTATTAAGTACTCCCAAATAAGCAAAGTTATTATGAACATTTATGCACTAATAGGCTAATAGTAAGATTAACGTTTTGACAGGAAACAAATTGATAAGTGTTACTGTGAAACTGTCAAATTTGTGATTAAAATTGAAATTTATACAAAATATTAAGTAAATAAATAAAAACTAATAATAAATGCATGCATTATGTATATATAGTAAATGTAATATGTACATTAATATTTTGTCTACATAGTAAAGTAACTTATATTGTAATCGAAGTATTTCATTTTTGAATCATAAACAATTTAATATTAAGTTATGTATTATCTAAAATAGAAAGTGGAAAGTAAAATATGCCTTTTAAAATAAGATTAAAGAAGTCAAGACACTATAGTGTTGTATCTAAATCGTTATTCATTATATCTGTAGAAGCACTTGATAATACATTTATAGAATGTACTCTTTCATCGGAAAGTACTGGCCAGGAATGCCTAGAATGTGCATGTCAAAAACTTTCTGTAAATCAACCACATTTTTTTGGTCTACAATATTTAAGTCGAGAAGAACCAGACTCAAATAATCTTTGTTGGTTAGAATTAGATCGACCAGTTAAACGTCAATTAGATAAGCATGCTGCTAGAATGTTATTACATATGCGAGTTATGTTTTATGTTATATCCGGAGTAAAACTCATAACAGATGAATTAGCTAGATATCATTATTTTTTACAACTTAAAATGGATATAATTGAGGGTAGAATTGTATGCAATCCAAAACAAGCAGTACAATTAGCTAGTTATTGTATGCAAGCAGAATTTGGTAATTACGATGCCGAGAAACACACACCTGACTACTTAAAAGATTTCCAATTATTCCCAAAAAGTTTTACTGATTCAGTCATGATTGATAGTTTAACGAATGCAGCTATACATCAACATGCAGCTTTACATAATCTACCACAAGGTATTGCGGAAGAACATTTTATTACGACTTGTCAACAACTTGAAGGATATGGAATTGAAATGTTTCATGCCCAGGATCATCATGATAATGAAATATTGTTAGGCATTTCATTAACCGGTATTTCTATACAAAATTTAGATGGAAGATCTGCTAAATTTTATGGGTATATATATATTATTGATAATTGTAAAAAATAATAATAATAATTAAAAATAATTTATATTTTTAGATGGATGAATGTCAGTAATATAGTAAATCATAAAAAATTATTATCTTTAGAATGTGTAACACCAACAGAATCTATTCAGTTTCATTTTCCGGAAGTAGAAAGTGCAAAACGTGCATTTCGTACAGCAGTTTTACAAAATATGTTCTTTCGAAAATATGAATCTAATTATTCTACAACAAATAACCAACAAGAAATGCAATCGAATCTTCTACCAATATTTCATCAAGTATCCAATACACATGAGGTATTCATAACAAATGAACAATTTAATCAATATTTATAATATGAATATATGAAATTTTTAGGACAAAAATAAAAATTACCAAGAAAATAATTCTGATTTATATTTAAGTAATAATTATCATCATACACAATCACACCAGCAGCAACAACAACAACAAAGTCAAATAGATTTAGGAAATGTAGTACTTCGCCAATTAAATCAACGAGCTCAATCAACATCTTGTTTAGATCTAACAACACCAGTTGCGCCTGATATGGAACGCTTAAGGACTCTTTTACCATCATATCGTCCTGCCCCAGACTATGAAACGGCAATGCAACAAAAATACCGTAATTCAGCAGGTGCTTTACCTTCTGAACATCATCAGCAACGTACAACTCCTACACATTCGTTTATGTATAGTTCACAGCCAGAGATACATCAGCAACAAGCTCGAATTCATTATCCTGATGTTACGCATGGTGCGGTTTATCGTGCAGCACCTATCGCTGCATATAATCGAAGTGTTTTAGATCTAGCAGAAGGCTTACACTTATTACATTTATATAAACCACCACCGCCGTATCCAAGTAATCGTCTTACATCAAATTCTACACCAGATTTAGCTGCTACATCACAAGTACATATATAAATATAATACATTTTAATATTCATGCACTTATTTATATTATATTATATTTTAGTTTAGTAAACCTCAAACATTATTCGTTAGTAATCAAGTATCAGGTTCAAGTCCAGATTTAGTATCAAGTGGAACATTTATAAACCATCATTATTTAAAGCAATTTTATCAGCAACAAGGATATGTACCTACAAGTCAGACAACTAATGTACTGTCACATAATACTCATGGTACTTACGAGAATTTAGCATCAGTTTTTGATGGTGCAACAAGAAATATTGTTTATTGTGTGCAAGCTGCACCGTCAGCATTACCCAGACAACATCATAGTTCTGCTGAACCAATTTATGAAAATATTCCTGCAGTACAGGCCTGGCAAGCACAAGCACAAAGTGAAGGAAATGATTTAAATTTATCGAGAATGCGATCTCGAACTCAAAGCATTCAATCCGCACCAGAGGTAAGTTTTTTTTTTTTTTTTTAAATTTATTATTCACTTTTATATACATCTATAAATGCATTGTTCAATTATTTCAAAAATAACAGTCATTTTATAAAGTAATAATTCAAATATGTGAATTATTTTATTATGAGTAATTCATTTAAAAATAAATCATGTTATTTATATGTACCTATATAGTTATGGTTATATTTAAAAATTATTATTCTAAAATAAAGAAAGAGTTTTTTTTTGTCTGTAGGTTAGTCATGGTAGTAGAGAAAATCTATATGCAAATATATTTAAAAACGATTCAGTTCCATTAAAAATTGATACAAATAAATTAAATCAACAAAATGCAAGTACAAATAATTTAACAGATAGTGGTAGCCTGATAAATCGTTCGACGCATAATTTAAATACAACACAGACCATATCATCATATAACAGCAGTGGAAATTTGGATGTAACTGATTCAAATGTAGACAAAGATCCATTAAATCGTAAAAATACATTCACATTAAAGCAATTACAACAACAAGATTTAAGTTATTATTCAAGTTTATTTAATGACAGTGGTCATTCAACAGCTCAGGACACATCTGTAGATGTAAGTGGTACTTCCAGTATGTCTAGTGGTAAAAAAAGACGTCGCTGGGCTTTACTAGGAGGTGGTAAAAATAAAGAAAAAGAAAAAAGTGCCACTCTAGGAAGAGAGAAATCTAAAAACAAGGATAATGACAATGATATACAACCAAAGCAAAGATATCGATGGTCGACTGGTTTACCACGTTTACAACCCTTACCACCGACAATTAGCAAAGAAACTATGGTAATATACATATATATTTCATATACATATATATTTCATATACAATAATTAATTCAATGTTATTAATAATATATTTTTTAGTGTCAATTATTAGAACAGAAACTACACGATACTCAGTTATTTTTTGAATTTGATAATATCCCGAAAAAGAAACTTAATGCAGAATTCACAACAGCTTTACATCCATATAATACACAGTTTAATCGTTTTAAAGATGTGCTTCCATATGAAGAAAATCGTGTAAGACTAACACCAACAAAAGATAATAAATTCGGTTATATTAACGCTTCTCATATTACTGTAAGTGTTAATTTTATGTTGAAATTATTTATAATTTTTAAAGCAAAAAAATTCCATTACAATAGGCAAGTGTTGGAAGTCGACAACGGTTTTATATTGCTGCTCAAGGACCTACCAAATTTACGTTATCTTCATTTTGGCATTGTGTATGGGAAGCTGAAGTTTATTTAATTGTTCAATTAACTGATTCAACTGAAGATCTTAGTTATTTACCAGATTCAACAGATCGCTGTGTTGACATTGGCGGACAGGTTAATTGTGTATATTTTATGAATTCATTAGTTCCTCATTTATGTATATTTTTAGTACCAAGTCTGGTGGGAATTATCTCAGCATACAGGCCATTGTATTACCAGTAAAGTACGTTTGTGCCATGTCGCATCTAGGCGTTATAGAACTATTTGGCACTTACATTATACAGATTGGGGTGATCAAGGATGTCCTCATTCTGTCGCACATTATTTAGGTTTCTTAGAGGAATTACGATCTGTTAGACAACATACTTTAAGTGATATCCCACCAGGACATAATAAAAATCCACCTGTTTTGGTTCATTGTACTGCTGGAGTTGGAAGAACTGGTTTAACTATATTAGCTGATCTCTTACTATATACATTGGATCATAACCAGGTATTATTTATGATTTATACACCTAAAAATATTTTATATAAATAGCATAAAATACTCGTTTTATGTATTATTTTTATTATAGGAATTGAATGTGCCTCGTGTAGTGACACAACTTAGACATCAACGAGCATATACTGTGCAAACAGTAGCTCAATATAGATTTATTTATACATTCTTGATACATTATCTTAAACAAACGAGACTGATATAAAGAAAAAAAATGAAAGTCTTGGTATTGCCCTTTTATAATTTCATAACAAATATTAATTATTTTATTCAATTTATTAATTCCTGTTTTTATCGTGCAATACTAATGCAACTGTATTTTCATAAAACTAATCTTTTCGTGACACATTATATTAACCATAACAGTTAAATTGAAATGAAAACAAAAATGTATATTTTCGGTTAACCATTTAAACATTGTTAAGTTTTATTAACAATCATGCAATTTAAGTATTTCTTTTATTAAATATTTATTTAAACTTTAGAATGAAATCTATTTATTCATGTATTATAAATGTTTTTGTTTTAAACAATTTTAATACGAATATAACAATGTTTCATTTTCCTATAATCGTGTGATAATTAAGGATTCGAAAAAGTATTAATGATTATTGAGCAGCTATTTAATTATGTTTCGAAATTTTCTTTTAAAAAATAACAATTAAAAAAAAAAAAAGGCTGTGCGAAAAATTTAAATAAAACAAGCCATTTATTTACAATCAAAATGCTTTATTATGAATACAAGAACATTAATATTTAAATTTAAACTACCTAAATACAGTGTTACATATTATTATAGATATAAGTTCCTTTATGGACATCAATGTGCCTTATACCATTATATAAAATTATGTAATTCGTCCATAAATAAAATATCTAATCAATGCTAAATATGTAAAACTGACCTTTCTTCGTTACAATGAATTAATATTCAGTTTAGAAATAGAATTTTATAATAAAGGAATGATATTTATAAGTTATTAGTGTTACGTTGGGGGTGGATAATAAGGCCTGTGTGCTGGAGGCTGTTGTGCACCTGGTGGTGGTTGATAAAAACCAGGCGGTGGGTGAGCAGCAACTACAGATGGATAATGTGGTGGTGGAGGTGCAGTTACGTACGGAGGTGGTGCATATACTGCTGCAGGTGGTGGTGCGCCAGGTACTGGTGGTGGAGCTGTCAGTGGAGGAGGCGGTGCTCCTAAATGTGAAACTGGCGTTGGTATTGCAGATGTAAACGCAGGTGGATAAGCAGACATTGGTGCAGGTGGTGGATAACTTTGATATGTAGAAAATGCAGCAGCTGCAGCTACTGGAGGTGGTATTTCGGTTTTGACAATTGCTGTTGAACTTAATAAAACATCATCAAGATCTTGGCCATTTTTTATCAACGAATTTGACATCTTCATCGGTGCTATATTTATATTATTTGTATCCGCAAGACTTGGAACTGGAGCACCAATAGCGGCCGTTGTAACAGATCGCGGAGGTAACGGTGGACTGTCTGGAACTTCGTTCTCAATAGGTGAATATAAATCTAATACTTGATGGCATATGTCCTCAAGAAGATCCATTGTAACATCTTGTACGTACATATCCCACCAACGCAAATGTTTCGGTGTACGTCCAATCCAATCAACAACTTCAAACTGAGATAGTTTACCTGCTAAATACATTAAAGCTACAGCAATTACTTCTGGTTCCCATTGTAAACACAATGTTGTACATAAACTATCATTTACAAATGTCCAAGCCATCTGTACCATTTTATTTAATTTCACTTTATCACCCTTTAAACATTTTGCGTAACGTACTACATAACTATATGGATGTTCTATTTGTAAATCAAATTTTATTGTTTGTAGAAGAATACGTTCTAATGTCATAACTTCTTCTTTCGGGTCTTCACCAAAGGTAGCAAATTTCTGATCACTTAGAGAAGCACGAGCTATTTTTATAATATCTTTACATTTTTTGGGTGTTTCTTCAACTTTACCAGCAAGAAATAAACAACAGCAAGCCATTACATAGCGAGGAAATGTTCGAAATGAATGAAACATATAAAAACGATGAAAATACACCACACCAGTAGCCATAGTATTGCAACCCAGATCCATTTTAGTTCCCGTAGCAATTATGAAACGTGCACCTTCTTTTCTATAGCGATATTCTGTTTCATAATCGATTCCATCAACTATAGATGGTGTATTTCTTAATTCTTTCTTATCGAAATACCAGCAAGGCATCTTCGTTATTTTTATTTCACCCTTTGATTTGTAAATGTCCGATATAACTCAATAATCACATATTACAAATCGTACACTTTTTATAATTAGTAAAGTTAGAAAATTCCTATATTAATTCTTTATTTATACTATATGAAATATATGGCTACACTTTTATATTTTAAGGTTAGAGTTGTACATTGTATACTTATATACAAATGTATATATTTTTTTAGGGTATTAATGATAATAATTAATTTGAGCATTTATTATTATTCATATTACTACTATATTATGGTATATATAGAAAGTTTATTCTTTGTTTAAATTTATATCTATATTTATTTATATTACTTTAAGTTGGCAATGTAACAAATATTTAAATTAATTGAATATTACAGTGTTCTAAATGAATATATAATAAATTTTAATGCTTATTATAGATAAAAATTAATTCATATATGCATATAGCTTATATATAAATGTAAAAAAATATTATTTATCAATAATTATATTTGTATAATAAACCGTTAAATATTTGATCAACGTAGTCTTTGACCAATCGGGAAGCGTCATTTGAAAACAATTTTATAGCGTTGGTTTCATCAATCTCCATTTATATATTAGATTTGAAAATTTACAAGTTATGTGAGTACATTAATTATTTATATTTATATTATATTGTAAGTTAATGAATATCATTTTAATGTATATATTATAATTAATTATACTTTAGATTGCTTACAAACTTGTAAACTATAACCTAGTTGTTATTGTTATCAAACAATACTTGTATTAATATTCATAAAATAACAATTCATTTGTTTGTAATTTTTTTTTTTCAAATGAAATGTCAAAAATTTTATGTTCCTTATTCATTTTTGCAGTATTGCAACCATGAAATTTAATAAAGGAGACGTTGTGCAAGTAAAACTCGCGGGCCTCTTCGTAAAAGGCATAATAAAATCAACAAAAGTCAATGGAGATTGCATTGTTGTATTTGAAAGTGGCAGTGAACAGGAAATATCATCAAGATGTATCAAATTAATGGAATCTAGCAAAATAGAAACTTTGGCGCCAAAATCAGATAGAGAAAAAAGATCTCCAGCACGTACTCCAAAATCACCGACACGACGATCACCTGCAAGAAATACATCACCAGCACGTCGCACAAGAGCTTCTCCTTCGCCATCCCGTAAAAAAAGTGCAACTGTCATCACTTCCCCTGTAGCACCAAAACCACCAGTAAATCAAACACGTATTCTAAAAGTATCATTAGAAAATATAGAAAATACTATTGGAGATAGTATTGCAACAGTTGTAAATAGACGACGAAAAATACGTGACGTCGAGAGTGCTTCAAGTATATCATCAATAAATAAAAGTGAATTATTGAAAACAAAGGATGAGGATGATGAAATTGCTAGCCCTACTTTAATTCATGATTTTACACCTGAACCAGAATCAGAACGTGTTGTATATGTACAACCAACACCAACATCAACAGCAACAGCAACGGAACAATTAATCAAAGTAAATAATATTGGTAAATTTTCGGACGATGAAGAAACAATTGTTAATCGAAAAAGTGAAACGAAAACAATTGTTCCGGATGAACATCGAGAATTTGGCGGCTGGTTTGGTGCATTCATTTTAATGATTTTAATGCCAGCTATAGCAATAACATTACATATTTTTTGTAATAAAGATCAATGCAATTATCGTAAATTACCAGATTTTCATGATTTTCAATTATTAGAGACATACTATAATATTAAAGCATTTGGTGTTTACTGTGCATATATCTTATTAATTGCAATTCTATCAAGAATTCCGTTTGTCGGAAAACGAGTCAATAGTCAACCGAGCAAAGAAAATATGTATACTTACCATATGAATGGATTATTTTCAGCCTTTATTGTCTTGGGACTTCTCGTCACATTAGAATCATTTAATAAACCAGTTGTGAACTTTATTGCTGATAAATATTTTCATTTGATGATTAGTGCAATTACAATTAGTATTGTATTATCTATTTTGGTATTTATCAGAAGTAAATTTGTAGCTGTTAGCCAGTTAAATCCTTACGGAGTTACCTACAATATTGTTTATGATTTTTTTATGGGACGACAAATAAATCCAAGAATTTTCGGATTTGATCTTAAGACAATACTATTACGTGCTTCTTATATATCAATTGTAAGTGTAATATTATTATTTATATAATTTTATAATAAGTTTATCATATATCATTTTTATTTGTAGTTAATTTTAAATTCCATTTATATATTCAAATCAATGAATATAGTAGTTATTGATCCAAATGATTTATACCAATGGGATAACTTTCGTATGGATTTAGAACCAACTTTACTAGTAGCAAGTATTTTACAAATGCTTTATGTATTGGATATGCTTGCGTTTGAATCAAATTTAACAACAACCTTTGAACTACAACATGAAGGTCTTGGTTACATGAAATTAATGCAATATGCTATCTATCCATTCTTAATGACATCGATAACGAAATTTTTATATGAACATAATTCAAAAGGAGCTGAAAATCCATTAATTCTTACTACAATTTGTTTAGTTTATTTAGCTGGTTACATTTTATATCGAGGCAGTAATTCACAAAAGAATGCATTCAGATTGAATCCGTATGATAATAGTTTTGAAGGTGAATTCATGATTTTATTATGAAAATATTACATATTTATTATGATTTTGTTTTATTTTATTTTTTAGAAATGATGACTCTCCAAACTGGCAAAGGAAAAAAACTATTAATGTCTGGATTTTGGGGTAAATTACGTCATCCAAATTATTTAGGTGATATTTTAATACATTTATCAATGGGTGTATGTGCTGCTGGAAGTCCAGCTGCTTTAAGTACACTTCCAGTAGCATTTTTACTTACTTACCGAGCATCTCGAGATGGTTATCGTTGTAAAAAACGATATAGTATGGCATGGGAAAGGTATTCACATAAAGTCAAATATGCTATTATACCTAAAGTTTATTAATATGGAAATTTAAATATTTTATTCTTTTTACATTTTCAAGACACGGTTTTATTTCGAAAAAATTGAATATATTGTGCCTTAACTTTAATAATATGTAAATATATATTTATAGATTTTTTTTTCTCTCTTTCCACTTATTATATTGTGGACAATTGGAGTATGCTGCTGTATTTGTAAATGTATTTTTTATATGTTTAAATTTATTGTAGATTTAAAGTACGTACAGTTGTGTCTCGAATTTTATTTAACGTATAAGTATTTACTTTATAAATTTCTAATGTTTTACAATAGTATTTAAACAAATTACATTTAAATTTTATGTAAAAAATAAATGCGTAAATATAAAAATTACCATCATGACAATGAAATTTATATTAATGCATTTGGATATTGTGTATTAAAATCTAATTTTTATATTTTTCATGATAATAGATTTTAACAACTTAAAGGAATTATTTTATTTTTTAGTATTAATATTTTACAATTATTTATAATTTTAATTAAATAACATGTATTATATAATCAATGAATTGATATTTTTAAGTACTTTTTAATTATAGAATAGATTTTTTTTACTTAGAATGGAAGATAAAGAAATAAAGTCCGATGAACATTTATTATTCAAAACAATATGACTGTAAATTTAAGTAGGATTTTATTCAATAAAAATACATTATATAACTGTGAAATATATATGTATATCGTGTTAAATTATTCATTAAGAATACTCAGAGATACTTAAATAATAATGTATAAGCACCACCTAAAATACAATTAATATATAAATATAAAGCTTATATCTCAAGAAGAAAATTTAAAATATACAACAGAAATACATTATCACAAATGAAGATTCAATAGCTATTGGAAAATATAGTTAATTTCGACAAGCACATTCTGGTAAACGATTTGACCCTTTATTTCCAGACGATCCTAATTTTCTGCTACTGGAATCTCCATACTGAATACCAGATCCAATTCGTTCTGGATCTAATTCTCCATTTTCAATTTTTACTAAAATTGTTTTAGAACATTTTAAAAATGATTCTTCTACATTTTGTCCTGTTTTTGCACTTGTTTCCAGAAACATAAGATCTAAGTAAAATATTATATGAAATAATGGATTAAAATGGGATATTATTTATTACCATTTTCCTGTGCAAATCTACTAGCTTCCAGGAATGTAACTTCACGATTTTCATCTAAGTCTCGTTTATTACCAACTAATAATACGCAAATATTTGAACTGGCTAAGGTTCGAGCATCATTTAACCAATTACTAAGTACATTAAATGAATCTCTCGAAGTAACATCGTAAACAAGAAGTGCACCAGCTGCTCCTCGATAATATGACCGTGTTACAGACCTGATTATACATGTAGAAGATCATTTTGAAAAGTTATTTCATATTTATATGAATTGGTGTACTACCTGAATCGCTCCTGACCTGCAGTGTCCCAAATTTGTAACTTGACTGTTTTACCTCCGATATTTACTATTTTTGAACCAAATTCGACACCTATAGTGTGGCTGCTATCTTCTTTAACTAGATTCATGAAAATTAAAAAAGCATACGAATTAATTAAATTATTTACATTCAATAAATACCTACATTTATTTTCAACAAACTGATGTAACAGACAAGATTTTCCACTGCCGGCTTTACCAATCACAAGAAATTTGAACAGGTAATCTAAAATATTTCAGCTTACTAACGTTTTCAGATTAAACAAATATTAAATTCATTATCATCTTTACTTGTTGCTTACCGTAACTTTCTGACATTATTGTTTATAATGTTTAATAAAACATATTATAATTTACTTTGAATTATTCCAAATTTTGACAGCTCAAATGACAGGTGTATTGTTTACGTTATTACACACTGTAAAACTTTTTTTATGCAAAACAATTTCTTTCATACATTTAATATAACAGGACTTTAAGTAATCAGGCAATAACAATCATATGATAATTCAGTTAAATCAAATGTAATGTTAACAAAGTTTTAAAGTACATGTTGTTTGCTGTCTTTATTATTAATAAGACTATACGTTAGCAATTTTTTATGATTTTTCTTATTATACTGGCTTATTATTTTATCCGAATATTTAAATCATACCTAAAATATAAAAAA
>NEEE01003802.1:4768-16810 GCA_002278615.1 Pogonus chalceus | reverse complement strand
ATTTATATTTATTTAACTACAATGATGAATTTAAGAAATAAACAAAACTTTACTGTGACAATAATTTTTAAGTTACAACAATGAAAGCACACTGGCGTGAAATAAAACCAAATTAAAGTATTACAAAGTGAATTTTTTTAAATTACAATAATAATGTCTAACTTAGCCTAAGCGATACTTATGATCTCAGCAGAATATGTTCGGATGACTGGCGTCGAGTAGTAACGTTGGAGACTGGTGATACAGTCGACTTCTGTTTTCTTACGTTGGTAAAAAGGGTACAAAGTACGTGCGACAAAATACAGTGTAAAATATCGGCTGGCGAAAGGCTGGAGAAGGTACTGAGCTTCGCTGGCTGTTCGCCACTTATTCCTATGTTAAATTCTACAATTTCTAGTGAAGTTTGACTGTGCAATGCACTTGAAGTGGCGAAGCGCTGGCAAGGCGCTGGCGAACGATTATGCAATCGGGGGTAAATCACTCACTCTACGAAATTTCGCCATATACTGTTGAAAAAACAGATTAAGGACCAGTTAACGAAGAGCAAGATTGACAAATACCTGTTTGGGGAAAGTAAGGTTGCGACTTTAAAAGCAGCTAAAGCGGTATCAAAGTCCAACAAAGGTATTAAGGTAAATACGAATATTAGCTCTAAAACAACCAGAAAGGTATCAAGACCTCTATTCTCCAAAAATATAAACTAGATAACCCCAGTCCCAGCATTCAGGTAGCAAGGACCACAGTAGGGCATCTCAACGCAATCAGCCTAATTTTTCATCAAGGAAGTCGCAGAATCAGCAGAGACGCTCATATAGTCGTTAGAACCGGTAAGATATGCAGGACAATTGTCACGCTTTTATGAACAATGGTCATTAATAACAAGCGACAGTACAATAAGGTCCTGGATATAGGGCTACAAAATAAAATTTTCTAGACCGGTAACACAAATCTAAGTCCCACAACCAGCAAAATTTTCGGAATCGTAAAAAGCTTGCATTGATAAGTAAGCAGGGTGAAAGTACCGATTTTTTCAGCACACACCACGCGTCATGCAACCATGGCCTATAACCTGGACATTAGTTATGATGAAATAAGAAAGACCGCGGACTGGAGCAGTACTTCTAACATATTTGGAAAATTCTATAACAGGACTATCATTACAAAAATAAAGGCTCTCTAGCAAGAGCAATAAGTAATAAACAAGATACATAAGAATATTGTAGATTTTATGTATTTCTTAGCATGTATTGACATAATAAATGAATAAAACTTAACAGAATTACCAAAAAAAAATCCTGAATACCTATACAATAACAGACCTAAATATATACATTTTTTATCGTGAAGACATTTTTGAACCGGATCTTTCAAGATCTACAAGTAATTTTATACATTTCAGGTAACTTATCTTGAGGAAAAAGCCTGAGTAAAAATAATAATTAAACGAACTTACCGAAGTGAAGTTCTATTATAATTATACGAAGTGCTTCGTCTTAAAGATATGTAACACCCTCCCATCTGAACAGGAATTGTTCCCAAAGAAGGAACGCTTCAGTAAATGTCAGGATTAAAAGAACTCCAAAATAAATGAACATACCAGCGAGAGTAGAGTAGAGGGAAGGCTAGCGGCATCAGTACGCGGGTTTTGTGTTTTTACTCTCAAATCATCTATTGAATGAAAGGCAGCACTGCATGTTACTACAAGTAATTTTATAGTTTTTCGGTAACTAATCTTTTTGGATGAAGCACTTTGCATAAATATAATAGAATTTCTCTTAGGTACGTTCGTTTAATTATTAACTTCAGATAACGGACTTATATTTAAAAATAAATCTTTCACGCGAAATTCTAAGTTTATATAAAATTCATATTTAATTTACTATTTCACAAATTCCAAATTCTCACGGACTAATAGAACAAATCGAGCATATTCGTATATTTAATTTACAAGAACAATTTAAAAATGACACCATCGAAGATAAAGTTTACTACGCTTTGCTCGCATACAATAATACATACCGCACATCAACAGGTCTAAAACCAACCGAAATTATAAAAGAACATTTGGATGCAAAATCCACTATTGATGTAGAAATCGATTAACAAGTTACACAGGACTACGTGCAAAGGCATAAAGAAAAATCTAAATAAGCCTATAAAAATGCAAAATTCTGAAACACGACTAATAACTACATTAAGCAATGAACGTGAAGACTTATCAGAAATACCCGAAAACGTTTTTGTTCACAACAAACAAAAGGTTACCAAAACACAAAATCCTTAATTTAAGGAAGAAAAAATACAATCAGTGAATAAACAATTAAAAACCGCTAATATAAAAACAAAACTTCATGATAAAATGCAGCCCAAAATTCATTTAAAATATTATAAACACCCTAGGAACTAATTTAATAAAAAAGCGATATTTCAGGTCCCTCTACTTCGAGTCCACACACGAACTAAAAATAAAAAACATTATGCACAATATCGGACTATTGACAGTAAATCTTGGATTAATCAAACTACAAAACTTAAAACATACTTTCATTCACTCTTATTATAAAAATTTACCTAATTAAATTAGATCCGAAATTCAAATCCTTGAAATGGTACGAGCGTCCTATTTATTTTAAATATATGATTCTACTCTAGATGTGTCTCATACTGAACAAATCACTATAAGTCTTCGTTTTGTTTCTTATGCACTTCATGTGGAAAGTCATAAAAATTTTCTTGGTTTTGCTCAATTACTGACACAACTGAACAAGGACTTTATAATAAACAAATTTGCAGAGTTAAAACTGAAACTGAAAGATCTAAGAGGGCAATAGGACTTTTTCCAAATAAAAACAGATTCCCAAATCCTACGACACATTTGGCAATATTTAAAAAATACTAGATATATTGGACATTGAAGAACTGTTTAGTTTAGATTTCGAGAAAAATTACTTAAGAAACTGTGTTTGTTTTAAGTATTTTGATAGAAGATTTAAGAGCAAAGGAAATCCACGCTACATAAAACGCTATACCATCATTAAACCTACTCGGTAATGTTAATTAAAATTCCATGTTTGCCATTGTTAATTTTTATTTAAAAAATTAATTTTCTTAACAAAATTAAATTGTGTGTCGTATAATGAAAGTTAAGCTCCAAACAGGTGAAGTACATTTATAATTTTTTATTGAAATACATTTCTCATAAAAATATAGTTTAGATGTAGATAATTTTTCATTCACTTTGAGACAAGCAACAANTTAAAATAATATTAATTAAATTACAATTAAAGATACTAATTTATTGCCTATGGAGTCAACCACCAGGCAAATTCATTTATTGCCTAAAGTAAAATGTTTATATTTTCTGCCAAATACTGGAAGAAGAAATCATTTGTATCAGAATAAAATAAAAAAATCAAAAAAAAAAAAATATTGCTAACGCAGAAAAATTTTCGGAGTTAAAAATATTTAATGAAATGACCGTCATGACGCTAACAGCGAATATTTAAAAAAATGCAAATGCGTGAAAGTTCCTAAAACCAAATTCACGCTTATTTTCGGTTAAAGAAAAAATTATGTTAATTCTTACTTAAAAAAAAGTGCTAGATATTTAAAATTATAAAGTAAATTGTTTATATTGCCTTTTCCAAAAAGATTAAAGCGATGTTTATGTAAATTAAAGTTAACAGCAGGTATTTATGAAGCTATTTTTCAAAACTTAAAGAAAAATATAACAAAACTGAAACATAGATATTGCGTTTTTAATAACGACGAAATAAGTTTAGCAGTCTATTTAGAATTTAATCATCTTTTTGATACAACAGAGTGTTCTTTAGATGAGGGCTTCATGAGAGAAAAAGAATTTGCAGGTCAGGCAGGAGTCTTATGTTACGTGGGTGTATAAAGCAATGAAAGCAACCATTGGTTTTAATCTTTAGTAAAGGAACCACTAAAAGCTCAACATTTATCAAAATTATCTAGCTTAAAATATAAGAAAAAAAAAGTATATAAATTACAAGTCAGTTAAAAGCGCAAGGACATCAATATAGTGGTTTGCAATGTGAAAATAAAATGAAGACTCTTTTATCAAAATATAAAGAAGTAACGAATTACAACAATATTTCTGAAAATTATTATAAATCTTGAGTACATACAGATTTAATGCCTGACTATTTTGGATATAGAGAAAATGTGTTTTCTGTATCATGCTTAAGTATTACTCCAATTCCCAAAAGTAAAAATGCAAATAATAGTATAATAGAAATTTAGTATAATAAAAAAATGTAATTGAAGAAACTAATGAAGAATCGAAAACCAATATAGATATTCCTGCACCGAGACGTGCAAGGAATACTCCGAAAAGTTAACTGCAGAAGTGATTAAAACAATACGAAGAAACTATAAATAGAAGAGAAAAAGCAAAACTAGAACTTTTTGCCCGACAGTACGAAGAACACAAAAAAAATTTTAAGACCTTAGATCTGATGAAAATTTTGCTAAAATTCTCCGGAATGCAAAATAACTGGCTTCTGTTATAGACGCTCATACAAGAATTCCGAGATCAAAAACATCTGGGATATGAAAAAGAAAACGTATGTTCGATTACTAGCATTGTGATGAAAGTGTAAATGACTCTAAAACAGTTTAAAATTTCCATTTTCTCCCATACTTGATACAAAATAAGCAGCATAAAAAATATGAGCGACAAAGACTCACAGAAACATTGTTCCAGAATAGAATCAAATCTGATCCTATGTAAAATCAATCGGATTTAAATGGAAAAGAAACTTTTTGAAGAATTAAGAGCTGCAATAATTTGTAAAAATACCTTATCTTCAACTTGTTCAAATCTGCTAATTGTACTGCAATTTTTTTTAAATTCCTGTGTCAGTGACTAGCGGCGAATGATCATTTTCAAAATTATAGTCCATAAAAATTACCTAAGATCAACGCTGTCACAAGAACATCNAATATAAAATATATATATATATATATATATATATATATATATATATATATATATATAAATGAGGACGCATGGCAGCCGGTTTAGGAGATTACAGAGTACGCGTTCTTCTACTGCACGCGCTTCGAGGACAAACGGTGTCCAGCTTCGCGGCCGCAGTCCACCTGAAGCTGAGAAGTTTAGGAGAAGTAATGCCTGACGTTGGTTGCGCGGGATGGTGAAACGTTTGAAAGGTGTTTTTATGTGTAAGAATCTCAACTCATCTAAGATCCAAAACCGCACAACAGGTACGAGACAGATCAGATCGAAGCAGGACAGAAAGAAGGTTTCAAGTCCCTCCCTCAGTTTCTTACACGACAACAAACATTGACGCTGCGGCCGAGGTAGTTACCAACAGTACCGATATTTACAGGACAAATTTAAAGTGCACGTTTCGCTGTGTGAACTGTTTGCTATTTGTCGTTTCGTCTTCAGGTAGTAACATAATGTTGGAATAATTAAATGCATCAACATTTATCTGTATTTACGAACATAGGAAGTAAGCAAGAAAAAGTAACATAAAGATATTAAAAACAGTTATCATTATAAGCTGTGGTTGTTGTGAAAGCAGTTTTATAAATAAACATAAAACTTAAATGTCAATATATTAAATTTATGTGCATTATATTATTAAAGTCCAATAAGTTATGGGCCAGGGTATTCGCTGTTAAATACAAAATAATCACAAAAAGATAACTATCATAAAAAATCTACTCTTACTATTATTTATCATTTAAAACATGACTGTATTTAGTATAAAAGATGGAAAAAAAATAAAGAGAAATCAGAGAAGGTTAATTAAATTTAAAATAAAAGCAATTTTATGTTTAAGCTCCCATCAAGTATAAGATTCAAAAGGTATATGGCACCTTGACTCGGGTGCAATTAGCCATATGTCTCATAAACATGAATTTTTTGAAGAACTCATGTAATTAAATTTACCTGATTTCATGTAAGCAAATGGAAAAGGTGCTAATGTTGTGGGTATGGATTCTGGATCATTTAAATATTTTGATTATAATAATAAGGAAGTTACTATCATGCTTTAGGATGTTTTATTTGTGCCAAATCTTACTGAAAAATTATGTTTATAGACAAAAAAAATTTGTTCAATTAAAGGACCAAAAATGTCCTATTATGAAAAATAATGTAGGGGTTGGCAACAGCAAATCAGTCAATCAACATGTACGCAATGAACATCTCACAAAAGGTATTAAATACAAAGAATAATGAACACACTCAAAATTGTCAACATACGTGGCACAAAAGATTTGGGCATAGATATCTGGAAGATTTGAAGTTCCCTCAAGGTAAAAATCTTGTTTTGGGCATAAACATTCAAGACTGTGAAATCAGAAAAATATGTGAATGCTGCATAAGAGAAAAATTAACAAGATCATCATTTCCAAAGCATTCAAAATTGAGAGCAGACTCACCATTAGATTTAGTTCATACATATCTATGTGGTCTAATGCAAACAAACACACCTAATGGAAATAAATATTTTATGACAATTATTGATGATCAATGTAGATATTGTGAAATATATTTTCTTAAAGAAAATTTTTAACAGAACAATTTATTAGAGATTATGTGAGATACGTAAAGAACAAATTCCGAAGGGTTCCAAAAATATCAAGATCAGACAGTGGACGAGAATTAATAACCAGAGCACTAACAGAAGAAGGTATACAGCGTCTTACTCCTTAGATCAAAATGGCATCGCAGAACGCAAGAAAATAACACTAATGGAAGCCGCAATATGTATGCTTATAATCGCAGGAATGAATATAGAATTCAAGGCGGAATTACTGCGAATTATTGACAAAATATTTTACCTTTAAAGGCCGTAAATAAAACACCGTATGAACTAGGGAATCAGAAAAAGGCAAATGTTAATCTTTTACGCTCATGTATCAAAAGAAAAAAGAAGAAAATTGGAAGACACCACAAAATTAAAGATGCACCAAGAAGAATTAAAGCTGGTTTATCAAAATTTGTCTTGAGAAGATAATCGATAAGGGGGATATTGGAATAATTAAATGTATCAATGTTTATCTGTATTTACAAACATGGGAAGTATGAGAGAAAAATTTATGTTAGATTATTAAAAATAGTTATCACAAGAAGCCGCAGTTGTTGTGAAGGCAGTTTTATAAATAAACATAAAAGTGTCAATATATAAAAGTTGTGTATATTATTAATGTGTGTATTGTTTAAGTTCAATAAGGAAAAATAAATTGGCATGTATAAAATAATTTAATTGTGCTCAAATGCAACGAGATTGTTCCGCTGTGCATCGATCGATACCGCTTTATTAAGCTTACATCCTTGTGTATATCCAAAATAACCGAAGGTTCTACAACAGTACATAATGTGTGGCTATATGAATGACCCAGGCCGCGTACTCAAGGCAAATTGCGTGCTTAAGCCAATAGCTTGGATTTTTCCTAGAGTAGATTACTGGTACGTTCCACTCGGCGCTCGCAACGTTTAAAAAGCTCTTTTAACCGTTCCACATGGCGATCCACAGACGTACCTTTCTACTGATGATGTTAAGCGAAAGCATACAGGTAAATAGTTTAATTTCAACAATTTTTAAGAATATATCTTTTTTTAATTAACCCAAAATATGTTTTGCCTGAAGATATAAATTTNATTATGTGAGATACGTAAAGAACAAATTCCGAAGGGTTCCAAAAATATCAAGATCAGACAGTGGACGAGAATTAATAACCAGAGCACTAACAGAAGAAGGTATACAGCGTCTTACTCCTTAGATCAAAATGGCATCGCAGAACGCAAGAAAATAACACTAATGGAAGCCGCAATATGTATGCTTATAATCGCAGGAATGAATATAGAATTCAAGGCGGAATTACTGCGAATTATTGACAAAATATTTTACCTTTAAAGGCCGTAAATAAAACACCGTATGAACTAGGGAATCAGAAAAAGGCAAATGTTAATCTTTTACGCTCATGTATCAAAAGAAAAAAGAAGAAAATTGGAAGACACCACAAAATTAAAGATGCACCAAGAAGAATTAAAGCTGGTTTATCAAAATTTGTCTTGAGAAGATAATCGATAAGGGGGATATTGGAATAATTAAATGTATCAATGTTTATCTGTATTTACAAACATGGGAAGTATGAGAGAAAAATTTATGTTAGATTATTAAAAATAGTTATCACAAGAAGCCGCAGTTGTTGTGAAGGCAGTTTTATAAATAAACATAAAAGTGTCAATATATAAAAGTTGTGTATATTATTAATGTGTGTATTGTTTAAGTTCAATAAGGAAAAATAAATTGGCATGTATAAAATAATTTAATTGTGCTCAAATGCAACGAGATTGTTCCGCTGTGCATCGATCGATACCGCTTTATTAAGCTTACATCCTTGTGTATATCCAAAATAACCGAAGGTTCTACAACAGTACATAATGTGTGGCTATATGAATGACCCAGGCCGCGTACTCAAGGCAAATTGCGTGCTTAAGCCAATAGCTTGGATTTTTCCTAGAGTAGATTACTGGTACGTTCCACTCGGCGCTCGCAACGTTTAAAAAGCTCTTTTAACCGTTCCACATGGCGATCCACAGACGTACCTTTCTACTGATGATGTTAAGCGAAAGCATACAGGTAAATAGTTTAATTTCAACAATTTTTAAGAATATATCTTTTTTTAATTAACCCAAAATATGTTTTGCCTGAAGATATAAATTTCGCCTAAATTTTGCTTAGAAGAATACTTAATGAGGAAAAATTAGAAGAAGAACTAATAGCTTCTACTTCTTCTACTAAAATCATTGATATTCTCTCTTCGCCTGTTGCTTGTTGCAGTAGGCAGCTAAACGAATAAACGAAGAAGATTCAAAGCCAGTTAAACAAATGAAGCTAGATTTGAAAATTATTTATTTAATAATTATTTATATTTCATTGTATAGTATCATATGTAGTAACATACATGTGTATATTTCAGTTTTAAACAGGTGGAGCCGACCTGTGTTCTTCTAATGTTGGCAGAATATAAGGAGATGGAAGCAAGACTCAATATTGGAAAGATTTACTATAAAAAAGCATAAGAGAGGATATCAGAAAATATGGGTGAACATGTTGAAGAAGTCACTGGTCCTCAGTGTGTTTCTAAATTAACTCTCGGAGTACACTAAGAGTAATTTTTACCTCAGAATTTTTTTTTATTCTAAAATAATTTTCAAGTCAGTAGAAATATTCGAGACGCCGGTATATACTTGCGAAGGTCTTGCCTCACTCTAAACGTACACAAACNAGTAAACACAGACTTTGGAACTCAAAAAATACAAATACTAACGGTAGAATACTTAGTAAGTATCTACAAAGTAAACAAACAACGGCAATAGCGCCACTTGAACCAACATACTACCCAGCAAACTTTAATCACGCCCCAGATATTCTAGACATAGCGCTCATCCAACATTTACCATACAACTTTGACATTAACACTCTTAACGAGATGAGCTCAGACCACAACCCAGTAAAACTTACTATTGACCTAAATACCTTGAACCACAAAGCACAAAAACCTATTAAAAAGACTGTTAACTGGGCAAAATACGCTACTGATCTGGAAAACTTAATCCAAATACCTCTCACATTAAATACAAAACAAGACATCGACGATGAAATAAAAAAGTTTACTAAACTAATAACGGACATAATATACATTAACGAAAAACAAAACAACTACAATATAAGACAAACACCCACAGACCTTATAAATAAAATCAAAGAAAAAAACAGAGCAAGGAAAAAATACCAGAAAACCAGAAATCCACAAGACAAACAGTACCATAATTACCTCAATAACAAACTAAATAAAACGCTTGACAATGACTCGAACGACAACTGGAAAGAAAAAGTGCTAAACCTATCAACTCAGGACAACTCACTATGGAAGTTAATCAAAACACTTACAAAGACAGAAGACAAAACCTTACCAACAATACACAGCCCACAGGGCCTAAAATACTCTATAAAAGACAAACTAGAAGCTTTTGCTGACTCTTTCGAACAACAATTTAGTCCAAACTATAACAACATTGACATTAACTTTAAAGAGAAAGTTCACAAAACAGTAAAAAAAATGCAGCAAATGAACATAGACAAATCAATAAAAACCACGACACCCAAAGAACATTACCAACACATTAAAAAACTCAAAAACAGAAAAGCCCCAGGACCTGACAGCATACCGACAAAAGCAATTAAACACCTTGAAAAAAAAAGGACTTGTGACACTGACCTCAATCATAAACGCAGCTCTACACTTCAACTACTTTCCACAAGACTGGAAAATTCCCAACATAATTATCATACAAAAACCAGGAGAAGACCCCAAATTCACAGAAAATTACAGACCAATTAGTTTACTCTCAATCATAGGCAAAATATACGAGAAAATCATACTTACAAGACTTTTAAAAGAAACAGATGAACTAAAAATCATACCAGACGAACAACACGGTTTTAGACATAGACACTCAACAGTACACCAATTCCTGAGAACAGTTGCATATATATCAACCCGTTTCAACAATAAGCAATCTACAGTAGCTGTATTTTTAGATGTAGCAAAAGCGTTCGACAAGGTTTGGCATAAAGGCTTGCTATATAAAATGATAATAAGCAAGTACCCTCTTGCATACGTACAACTAATAGACTCCTTTATCAGAAATAGACGCTTCAATGTAAAAATCCAAAACTACCTATTCACTACTAGAAAAATCTCTGCCGGAGTACCTCAAGGCTCTATACTTTCAACTCACCTCTTTGCAATTTACACATCCGACATTCCACTACCAACAGACCACAATATCAAACTAGAACTATTCGCAGACGATACAGCCATTCTGGCTAGTTCACGGGACCCAGACTTAGCCACCACTAAACTACAAACAGAAATAAACAAAATACAACATTACTTTGACAAATGGAGAATTGCAGTAAATCCGAAAAAAAAAAAAACACGGCAATATTCTTCGCAAAACGCAGACATAGACCCAACACCACAATTTCAATGTACAACACACAAATTCCATGGACAAACCAAGCTAAATACCTAGGACTACTTCTTGACCATCCCCTGACATGGAACGATAACACGTCAAAAATACTACAAAAAGCGACCACTATACGAGCGAAACTCTACTCACTGATTGGTAGAAAAAGTGTACTAAGACTAGACAATAAACTTCTGCTTTACAAGACAATCATAAGACCAGTACTACTTTACGAATCACCAGTATGGGGGTCAGCTTCAGAGTCATCATTAAAGAAAATACAAATATTCCAAAACATAACACTAAGGATGGCTGTCAACGCTCTTTGGTACGACAGAAATAATCAGATCCACAAAGACACAAAAATAGAGTCAATTAAAGACGCAATCAAGAAAACAAGCAAAAAAATTTACAATAACCTGACGACAATAGAAAATTCCAGCATAAAAAATTTATACCAATACAACCCTGACATGCCATTTAAATACAAACTACCAAAAATGGTACTTAACATAAATTAATCATGCAGTTGAACTGCCAAAAAAGAAAATAAAACAGGACAAAAATAAATAATTCAGATGACGGAGATAAGAAACTCGATTTTCGGTGCTCCATATAAAATCAGAGTTCAAAGTCAAAGTCTGCTGCAATATAAACCAATACTACATTAACACGTATAAACACTGAATAAAAATGCCGCTACAACAAAATAAACTGTTCAAAACTGTTTAAAATGGAGGAGTAAAAAGAATCAAATGAAATAAAGTGATTGTTTTGTTTTATAACTGTAATCCTGTGCTATTGCGGGTAAGTTATTGTGACTGTATGAGTAGCTAGCAACATTAACATTGTGTCTTGTAATTAATCTATATACTTGAACTCATTGTGTTAGTAAACAAATCATATGCATGTAAACACATACAACATGGCAAATTTAACACCAGAAATAGACATAGAACAATATCTTATAAAAGAAATGAAAGAATGGAACAAAAAAC
>NEEE01003804.1:63100-75744 GCA_002278615.1 Pogonus chalceus | reverse complement strand
TTTATTTACGCGGATCTATTTGCACGGTATGTTAATAAGTGATACCAATTTACAAGAATTAAATTTATTCAGCCAGAGAATAGATTTTCCTACAAGCTATAAAAGTAACTTTTGTATAAAATCAACCAGTCTATAACATGGTTGTCTTATAACGCGGTTTTCATATAACGCGAAGCGAAATTAAGGTTCTATTTAATAAAACATACAAAATAAAAGTTGCCATAGCAATAATCATGTTACAGCATGTAAAATCCTTAAAAATCTGCAATGTCGCAACTTTATAAGTATCTCTTAACCTTTCAGAACTTGCGATTGCCTTAAAAAAATATATTAATATTTATGAGGACCTCTTATAACCTTCTGTGTCCCTCAGGTTAAAGATTCGCTGTCCAAATCACATTTAAAACAAATTTATATTGATTAGAAAAAAAAAACTTAAAATGGAAGAACTCTCCATTAAAAATCTCATTAAACCCTAAACGATGGATCCAAACTGAATTCCCACCTTAGTCCCATATAGAACCCTAACCAATTCAAGGAATAGTTTAAAATTTCAACAGCAAAATCAACTCCAGTTCAGAATACGTGATTCATTCATCTTAGTTGCCTGAAGGAGTACTTCAGTCTTCGTATTCCGTTTACTATGGACTACGGTGTCTACTACAAGTACGTTAACGTGGAAGTGTAAGAGAGAAAGTGGATGATGTAGAAAGGAGAAAGTGGGTGGAAATAGGGAATAATGTTACCCCTAACCCCGGCCCTTTTATTTCATATTGTGCTTCATGGCAGGGCCGGTTTCTATGCTTGGGGCTTCAAATTCATTTGGATTTCATTGATTTTTTTTTTTTTTTTAATTTATTTACATGAATATTTTAAAGTTTCTTCTTGCATAATATAACCTTTCTGTATTACAATATAGAATAATAAATTACACGTTTCAATTTAAATTCATAAAATTAATTATTTAAAAATATATTTGAAAATAAATGTTGGTATTAATTGAGATTTAAATATTGGTGTAAATCAAATTTCTTTTAAAAACTTCTCATTTCTAATTTAATTCTCAATTAATATTAATTTGATAGGACTGCAGACAGCAGCCGAATCAATAAATTGTTGAATGTATTTCAAAAAATATTTTTTTATTAATTTAATGTTTTATTAGTTAAATTAAATAAAACTATTTAGTTATTTCTTATTTTCTTCTGTTTTTCTAACATGATTCTCAATTAATAATAATTTGATAAGACTGCAGACAGCAGCCAGATCGATAAAATAGCTTAATAAATTACTGGAAGTGTTTCAAAAAATATTTTTTATTAATTTAATGTTTTATAATCTGAATTTCAAAAAAAACTATTTGCTTAGTTCTTATCTTCTTGTTTTCTTATTTCTTTTAATAATTCGGAAACTCCCAGTCTTCAAACGTAAATTTTATGTCATAAAATTACAATTTGAATGATTATGATTAACAATGACGCAGTGTCCAAAATTTGATATAATTTTAACAGCGGTATTTGTAAAACCAATTATAAATAATAAATAAAAAAGAAAAACAAAAATGACTTTAGATTTTATTTATCCGCTCAATTAGTGAAAACAAAAGAATAAAAAACACAACGTCAAAGTACAAACATGAAAATTGAATGCCACCCCTGCTCGGAACAGCAACTTTACGTCACTATAACGAAACAGAGGATTGTAACTGGGGAGGCATACACAAAGTCTGTTTCATCGATTTTTCAGTTTTTGCGTGTTGGTAGTGTAGACGTATATATATACACAAAACATTGGAGAACACAACACATGCAGTTGTTTCATAGTAGAGGGCAAACCACGAGAAATACCTTACACTAAATTCACTAGAGACTTCAAGTAGTACTACGATGCTCTATTATTCATCTCACCTTAATTCTTACACGTCAAATCAAATATGTTTGTGTTTTGTCTATTTTACCGAAGATTTACACAATTATAAAAGACTTAATTCACCGGAAAATTAGCTGCCCTATGTATTATTAAATATTAACAAATTTAATTCGAATTAAAATTAATGTTTTTCTTGAAAATCAATTTTTTTAAACCACAATTTTACGTAAGAAAATAAAATTAATACATATATTTTACGATTCGCAAGGTGACGAGTTTTTTTAAAAAAACTTGTTTCGTCAATGTTAGATTTTTTTCTCGGAACGAAAAAAAAAAAAGTTCAAAAAAGCGAAATTAAGGTATGATAGCTTCCTTTATTATATTTTTTCGAAATAAAACTTTGTTTTATTGAAGTTATGATATGTATTATGTAAAAAAAACAAGAATATTAATATTTATCCTTTCAAAGTAGCGTAAATTGGTTAATTTATCTGGTTCATTACACTTTTCTATCATATGTGAGTATATATATGATATTATATGCAATATATGCGTGTTGTAAATACAACTTAGGTACTTGTAATTGTAACATGCGTTACACATCACGTTCGTGATA
This sequence comes from Pogonus chalceus, assembly GCA_002278615.1. NCBI lineage: Eukaryota > Metazoa > Arthropoda > Insecta > Coleoptera > Carabidae > Pogonus > Pogonus chalceus. Next base: position 73,259 of record NEEE01003804.1, on the reverse strand, counting down.
TGAGGAACATAATTATATACCAGGGATTTTTTTATTTCTTTTATACCCGATTATTTATTTGCGATTTTTATTCAATAGACCAACTAGTGAATAAATTTTAATTTAAAATTATATAATTTGCGATTTTTATTTAACCAACTAGTGAATATATTTTAATATAAAATTAAAACATTTTTAAACTATTAATCATAAATAAATTTAATTATTAAAAAAATTCGCAATGTCTAATATACATTTTTCAAGGCTTAATAACGCAAAAAAAATAAGTATTAGTGACGTAAGACCTGAATAACATTAAGATAAAATAATAATTAAAAATATTTGATAAATATATATTAAAAAAATATATTTGGCATTGCACCTACCTGTGTGATTATGATATCCTGGGGCTGCATCATACCAATTATTAATATTTCACACAAATATTATTATCACAACACTTAATTAATCACTGAAAATAATATAAATACACTTAGTTAATTAAACATTATTTAAAAACTGTCGTTTACTAGTAAAAAACAACATTGCACAGAGCGGCATGCTCACGCTCTCGTAGTTAAATAACAACTGAAGAAATAGGCGGATCTCGTCGAAACGCAGCGCAGAGTAGGTTGTAATACTGCGACCAAATCAATATTTATTATACTACAGCAGTGGTTGGCTATGAAAACTGAATTGGATGATTGGATTTTATACTCCTACTAGTTAAATTTGTAAATGGTATGATTTTTACAGATTTGGGCTGTTATCTTATTAAATTTCAATTGCTTTTTGATAAGAATTATTTATTTGGTTTTGAAAAATGTAAATATAAATATTTTAAGTATTTATTTATTCGTATATAATATAAAAATGTACATTTATAAGTCATATAATTGAATAAAATCGTTTTAAAAAAAACTGGAATATTTCGATTATGCGATGACACATTCAATTCCTCGAACATAACACAATCGACCTTCTTGATCATTTCTTAGTTGTGTGGTTATTTCTTGTCTATAGTGACGCCGGTCAGTCAGCCGCCGATGTAACATATATATACATATTTATTTATATTGCAATAAACACAGGTTCTTCGTCGTTCTTCTCGTCTTCACACACCATGAGGTCATTACTGTTATGGCGACAAATAGCGTGCGGTTTTTAATAAAATACTCATTTTTCATTTATTACTTAAATTATATGTTTTGTTTTTATCTGTATTTTGTTTTTCAACAGCTCACTTTATTTATTAATTTAAAAATAATACAAACGATGTTATAAATATATTTTTGATTAATTTAACAAACAAATGTTTTGAAAGAAAAAGTTTTCATATATCCGGTATATTTATGTCACCATATGTTATTAAACAACATAAAACAATGCATAAGTTTTTATAATTTCAAATTGTGACGTCAACAACTTGCATTATCATACTCATTACCACATATAGAATTTAAACGACTGATTTCTTTACAATGGAATTTGATATTTCGAAATATTTTTATGTGTATCTGGAATTTATTATGTCAATAATTGAAATATATTTTTTGTATAATTTATTTATTTGTATATTTACAGTATAAAATATCTATGAAATTTGCAAATACATCTTATAATATTTATAAAATTATAGATATTTATTTTTAACTACATATAAAATTGTATTTTATTGAAATATTAGAATGTTAAGTTCCTAAAATTATGTGATTTTACTTACATTAATATATCGTATAATTTCATTAGGCGTAGCTTTAAGTTTTAGTCTAATTAATTAATTAATTAAACTAATTTATAAATTAACAATATAATGCTATGTATGTATGTATATATTATATACACAACAAGAAAAAGACAGTTACGAAACTCTATCTTTCTTCCGTTTGTTAAAACGCTATTCATAACATCTTTTTCTAATATTTTGATTTGAATAACCTTGAATCAGTCGAGCACCAATCGTACTACCAGTAGTTCAGAGGTCATTTAAAACGATTTTAATGTTTCATATATGAAATGGTAGTAGCATTTTTAAAAAATTCAAAATTTGTTGTAAAAGTCATATTGTTTAACAAGTGACAGCCTGCTTCAAATTTTGAATTCACTCATACTACCAGCTGTTTAAAGATTATTTAAAATAATTTTAAAGTTAGAAAACCGCGGTTATATATTTAAATTGAAAAAATTTAATAAAAATTTGAAGTGTTTCATTAATTTGTTTAACAAACAAAAATTTTGCATAAAATTAAACTGAATTATTGTAAATTAGTTATTTTAATTACATTTTTTAAAATAATAAACATTCCATATATTAATTTAAAAAAATAATATATCACTTACCAATCAAATAAACATACATTTGATACGATATCAATAAATATTGATAAATTCATTTTAAAACATAAACAGAAAAAATAAATACATATAAAATAATTTATTTTAATTAAAATTAATTATACACTAAATAATTAGAGCGTTAAAAGAAACAATTGCTAAATTATAATAATAAAAAAATAAAAAATAAACAAATTTCTAAAAACATTTTTATTCTTATTTTTTATAACGACATGACATTATGAGTTGTATTTAAATAATATTAAATTGCATCTGTATTGCCGCTACAAACTTAACATAAAAACNATATTTAAATTGAAAAAATTTAATAAAAATTTGAAAAGTGTTTCATTTGTTGGTTTAACAAACAAAAATATTTAATTATATTAGAAATTTTGCATAAAATTAAACTGAATTGTTGTAAATTCTATAAAAATCAGTTATTTAATTACAATGTTTAAAGTAATAAACATTGCATATATTAATTTAAAAAAATAATATATCACTTACCAATCAAATAAACATACATTTGATACGATATCAATAAATATTGATAAATTCATTTTAAAACATAAACAGAAAAAATAAATACATATAAAATAATTTATTTTAATTAAAATTAATTATACACTAAATAATTAGAGCGTTTAAAGAAACAATTGCTAAATTATAATAATAAAAAAATAAAAAATAAACAAATTTCTAAAAACATTTTTATTCTTATTTTTTATAACGACATGACATTATGAGTTGTATTTAAATAATATTAAATTGCATCTGTATTGCCGCTACAAACTTAACATAAAAACATNTTTTTATTCTTATTTTTTATAACAACATGACATTATGAGTTGTATTTAAATAATATTAAATTGCATCTGTATTGCCGCTACAAACTTAACATAAAAACATCACAACACAAGACCTGCAGAATGAAATATCATGAAAATTAAATGAATTATTTACGAAATGATTCGTATATTGCTCAAATAGCCTGGTCCGCGAATTAAAAAAAGAATTTGTAGAAGAGTTAGAAATTTTTGATTTTTTTATTAAATAAAAAAAAATTACAAAACTTTATGATTGATTGATGGAAGTGCTTTGAGCAGTCTTTTTATTACGAATTTATTACACTTTGTTTAATCATCGGAACCTGCTGATCTTTTTACTTTTCTTTGTCTTGGGCTTTGTTGTTGCGTCTTGTTCTTGTTCTTTGCTCCTTTTGGTGATTTTTCTAATTGTTTGTCTGGAAAGAAATATATTATATAAAATTTTGTCAACTGTAAATTACATATCTTATATGGAGATCAATTAATATCTAATCGAAAATACAAATCTTAATTGAATTAATTATAGAATAGGTTTTTAAATTACATGTTAATCACCTCAGAATAACGGTTATTAGATAATTAACTTTAAATTTTAAAGCTATGGTTATAAACACAAGTTAATAATATGTATTAATTATTTAACTTACTTATTTGCTTAAGAGTAGATTGTGGTAACCAGTCATAATCAACATTATGTGGATTGCTAGTGCCAGTTTCAACAACTTGCTTGCTGCGTACAGTCCTCTTCCGTCCGAAAGAGCTCAAGAATTGTTGTCCAACAACCAATAACAAAACAACACCAGCAGCTAAGAACACATACAAGAAGAATGTTTCACCATCTAAGCCTTCTTCCAATTCAATAATAGAAACAGTTTCATTATAAACAGCTTCTTGGAAAATTCCACCTTCAGGATAATTGCGATAGTTTAAGTTAATGTTAAGTCCGAAAGGTCTTCCGGCGAATGCTTCTGATGGTAAAAAGCTATACATTAAAGTTGCTTCTTGGTCTGGCTTTACAAGGCGATTATAGGCGATAGCTGAGAAATTTTGAATGTAGAAATTAAAATCCATTGGGTAACGGAAAGATGCTTCTAATGATTCGAGAAGGAAGTCTTGTTTACCCTTGTTTTTGAAACCTACAAGGAATTCGACTGGATGACCACCAGGTAATTCTGGAAATTTATAAAAAAATATATTATTTATATGTTTATAATATGATTATATAACAATTAACTTACCCATTTGAGAGGTTCCCGTAATAACAGGTTTAATGAACAATATCGTTGTATCTGCATCAGGTGACGTCGTCGTTTTCGTTTCTTCCTCATCTTCCTCCGTAACTGCTACATCATCTGCTCCTTCATCTACTTCTCCTTCAACATCGACTAATTCATCTTCAAGATCATCTTCAGCATATGCCATAAATTTGTTTCCTAAAAAGAATTAAATATAAACATTAAAAACATTTTTAAAACATTAAAACAAAAAAATAATTAGTTTAATAATAGATGCGTAGACTTATAGATACAATATTGTTATGGAATTAGGTTAAGCAATACTCCGGTACCATATGTAAGATTTATCCACAGTTTAAAATTAGAATTTAATAAAATATTGCAAAATTATAAACTTATAATATTATACAAGATATTTAATTAAATTATACATCCATTAATGAAGCAATTTAATACATTCTTATTAGATTCTACCTGCCACGTATAATTGGGAGTTCAATCACACAGCAAAAACATTAACATATTTCATGAATTATTAGTTAAAATTAATATTTACCATTATCTACTGTGAATAGGATGGCTGGTAATACCAAAAGACACAAAAGAAAGAAACTCTTCATTTTGAATTATTCAGAAATCTTCTAATTTTCAACTTCATACAGCAACAGACCACGCGAAACTCCTACAGCTATGGGTCCACTTTTACCGAAGACCGAAATGAAGTTGCCAGCACAGTCATACGTGGAAGTTTGTTGGACACATAAATACAACGTTGCAACGTTGATATAAAATAAATATACAACACGTACAACGATAACAGAAATATGTACTCATAGTATTATCTTATACAACTACTTCTAATACTAATAAAATCTATAGTAATTACGACATTAAATTCATATATCTTATCATAACTTTATGAAACTTATAGCTAAAAGGCAACATTGTAACCCGTAATATTTTTTGCGATCTCCCACCTCGAATTTAACCCTTTTCAATTGTCAAAAATATATTTCGTAATATATACACCGGTATTTGTTTTGAAACAATTTAAAAAATGGTTTTTAAATGTCAGGAAGACAGTTTTTTAAAAGAAGTAAGTTATAACATTATTACTTACTTATTTTATGTACAATTTTCAATTTTTATTATATCCATTTGCCTACCCCTATAATTTGCGAATTATATTTGCACTAATTAATGATAAATATGAATATTTATAAGTGTTTTAATTCATGGCACACTTAAAAATTAATATATTTATTACATATGAATATTTTTAGTTTACTACTAAAGTAGTTTCATGCGAAAATGCATCTTTAGAATTAATAATCGATGGAAAAAAGAATAAAATAAACGGATATGATATAAAATTAGAAGATACTATTATATTTCCAGAAGGCGGTGGTCAGGTAATAAAATAAATATTTATAATTATAAATAGTTATTTAATTAAGCTGTAATTAATAAATAGCCTTGCGATTACGGTTTTTTAAATGAAATAAAAGTCTTACAAGTAAGACGCGAAGGTTCTGAAGCTATACACTTCACTAAAGAACCTGTAAAAGTGGGTGATGATGTTAAACAAACAATTGATTGGGATCGTCGTTTTGATCACATGCAACAACATTCTGGTATTACATAAAAATAACTTAATTAATTAAATAATTTTAATTAAATTAATTAACAGGACAGCATTTATTATCCGCAATTCTTGAACAAGACTTAAAGTATAATACAGATTCGTGGTGGCTGGGGGAAGATATTTGTTATGTAGAGTTAGGTAATTTTTAAATCAAGTAATCTTATTTTTTATTAATTTTAATATTTATCAGATACTCCACAAATGACTGACGAAGAAGTAGTTAAGGTAGAAAAAACAATAAATGAATTAATTCGTAAAGGTTTACCAGTCGTTGTACGCGTTTACAAAGAAGGTGACCCAGAATTGCAAAAGGCATCTACTCGAGGTCTTCCAGACGACCATAAAGGTGATGTCCGGGTTATTAGCATCGGAGATATTGACCAAAATATGTGTTGTGGTACACATGTTACTAATTTAAGTCAACTACAAGTAATTAAACTTCTCAACACTGATAAAGGAAAACGTAAAAATAAAACCCTACTATATTTTATAGTAGGTAACCGCGTTTTAAAGAGACTTAATGAAAGTCTTAACCGCGAACAAAAATTAACAGCAATTTTAAAGTATGTCTTACTAAACAATAAATTAACTTGTAGTAAAATAATTTAAATTTTAGCAACGGCCCGGCAAAACATGTAGAACTTGTCGATAAATTACAAAAAAATTCGAAAGTAATGAATAAAAATTTACAAACAATTTTAAAAGACATTGCTATTAACGAAGCAAATAAATTAAAGGCTGTTATACCGCCTTTAAAATTTTTCTTTATGTATCGTAAAGACGCTGACCAAGATTTTATAAACACTTTTATACGAGAGGTTAATAGGACTGAAACACTTTTATTTTTAACTTGCGGAGATGAAAAAACTAATGGAAATATGATGCTATACGGAGATGAAAAAATTGTTGCTGATTTGGGACCAAAGTATTTTATTTTAATATGTAACATTTCAATATAAATTTATTTATGTTTTTTTAAGGATTTGTGAACTACTTGACGGGAAAGGTGCAGGTAAGGGTAATCGATTCCAAGCCAAAGTTTCGAAAATGGCTAACAGAAATAAATGCGAAAAATTAATTGAAGATTATTTCGCATAAATTCCAGTATTATATATGTGTAGTTAGAAAATAAATGTTGCTCAATGTTTAATTTATGTTGTTTAATAAATGTATGAAATACTCTATCTTTTGTTTTATTTATTATTAATCGTAAATCAACTTACCTTAGTGTATTCAATTGTTTTAAGTAGCAATTGTTTCTTGGATGATATGATAAGGATATAAATGAAGGAAAAACAAAAATTACCGCAGATTATTTATTACATCCTGCATGTAATTATGCAGTCAATAATGAATTACAATAAAAAAAATATCTAAATAATTACATGTAGAAGTAAATGCCCACGGCATGCCTTATGGTAATCTGTAACAGAGAAACATTGAAGTTAGAGGTTATGTAAAATAAAATATGTATTTTACAATAATACATATTAAAAATCACAATTTAATAATATATACGTACAATTTATCGTAATCTTCTGGCTTCACGTTCAGATTCCAACAATGTAAGGATATCACCTTCTCTGACTGGTCCTTTCACGTTGCGAATAATTTGTCTATTTTGTTCTCCGATAAATTCTACTTTGACTTGTGTACATTGTCCCTGGGATCCTGTACGGCCCAAAACTTTAATAACACGAGCAAGAACTACTGGTTTATCCATTTTATTTTAATTTATTTGTATGACACACGTGGTGGCAAATAACTACTTCGGCTTGACGGAAGTAAAGAGAAGTTGGCTCGTACGGATTGGGGAATTTTTCACTTCTGCAGTGTTCCCAATATAAGATAAATTATTTTTATGTTTAAAAAGAGTCTTTTGTTTATACAATCGAATTAATTTACAATATAATGTAATTAATTAATTGTTCTTTCATAACTGATGCCTTAATTTATTTAATAATTAAAGAAATTAGTTAAATTGTAATGTTATTAAACAAAAATATATTTATTTAAATGAAAATATATTTGTTACAATAAATTTTAGGTTATATTAACTGATAGGCATATTGTACATTTTATATATTTTAAATTTTTAATATACAGAAAATAAATTCACATAATATTATTATTCAACAAAATTGACAATTTATTTAGTTTTATACCTAGTTACTATCAAATTGGTGTCATACTGTTAAATTTTACAATAATTAAAATTGAACAAATTTATAGATCACAAAGTCTTGACAAATAATGTTAAAAAACATTTATTGACAAACATCACAGTATTTAATTATTATGGAAAGTAAAGTCTTTGGTTTTACTTGTACCAAATATGGTTATAAATATATTTCAATTGTTGAAAGCATATAAAATTCCAAAGGAATATAATTTCCATAACTACTGGCAAATTTAGTACTAGGATTATTTGAGAATTAATCCAAAAATTAATCTATAAAATATAAATATATAAGTCTATAGGAGTGTGCCAAAAACTGGCAATGAATTCAATTTGTTGGAATCATCCATTTTCATTTTCACAAGATGCCCAAAATAAGCAATTGCCGACACCACTATAACAAATTAGAAATACTGCTACTATAAAGACAAGACTGCAAATTGTGCATGGTTTTCTTTCCAAAAAAAATCCTATTAGATACAACACCATGAACATCACATGTGTGTGAATTAACGCTGGATTCACAGGTTTAGGTATTAACAATACGGGTATCAGCCACTGGAGACAATACATGATGTTGTGATCACTGAATATGTGCAAAATATTTTGATTTGATAATTTTTTTGTACAATATCACTTAATTTTGACATTTATCACATCGTCACGTCAATAATATAACCGCCATTTTTCTTTTATTTTTTTTTCTTCCCAAATTACGCAAATTGCTCACTAGAGTGCAATACTAGTTCTAACTTATGATGATTTATGATTAAAATTTTATTATAAAATCATTGTTTTTAATCGAAATAAATACGTAATTATTTATCGTAATATTTATTATTTGTTTACTGATTAATATAGTAAATATTTTCCTAAATATTTGTGGAAAATTAGTCATATATCATGTCGTAACAAGTATTATTAAAAATATGTATAAGAAATTAAATATTCTAATTAATTTATTAGTATTTAAAGTACACAACAAATATAAAACAATATAATACAATAAGAATTAAAAGTATTTTATATTTAAGTACTTTAAAATTAAATCCAAGTACTTACGGTAACTAAAATTATAAAAAGAAATATATTAAACTTAAAAACAACTACTTATATTGTACTAATATCTATATACATATTTCTTTAGTAAATAAATTCTGTTTTATATAAATACAACGCCTTAATATACATTTTAATTTAATTAATAACTATGGTAGGTACAGCTTGCAATCATTTAAGAAACGTATTTATTTAATTTTCTTTAAATCACAGTTATAAAGTGCTCCATTTTGTCTGTTTAATTTCTCTTCTTTACTTAAACTAAATAGACCAGCAAATTCGGCTTTCTTTAAGGCGTAGTTTAAAAATTGATCTATAGTTAATAAGAAAAAGTTAATTTTAATTTAATTATATATATTTATATGTATATTACCGTAAGTTAAATATTTTTGATTTCGATTAGTAATTTGATAAAATATATCTTCTGCTTCCTCGTCACACATTTGTAATGTATGATTTAATACTTTAATAAAATCTTGTATAGACAAGCGACCGGTTCCACTGTGGTCATAAATCTATAATAAATTTAATAATTTTATCAGTTACAGTCGTATTTCGAAATTTTATAAACATACCGTGAAAGCAATTTTAAGTGTTTCTAAAGTACTTTTAGCTTTAGAAATTCCTAAAACGCCTAGAAGATATTCTCTAAAATCAATAACTCCTGTACAATTCTATAAAACGAAATAAAAATTAATAAATTTATATATTTAAACAGAAATTTGTAGTTCATACTTTGTCATAGAGTTTAAATAATTGATGCACAGCGATATTATTTACTGGTACATTTAAATATTGAGCAAATTGTGAACAATTTATTAAATTATATTCTTTACGTAATATTTTTGATTCTACGAGTTTTTCTTCGATGTTGCTTTGGTCTAATCTGCAATTTTAT
>NEEE01003827.1:0-11192 GCA_002278615.1 Pogonus chalceus | reverse complement strand
ATATATATATATATATATATATATATATATATATATATATTTATCTTTTCTCACCTAACCTTTCCCTTGCCAACTTTATCATATCTAACCTCCTCCTTACCTAACATCATGCAAACATAACCTGTCTCTTACTGATATACTGTTTTAGAGTCACTTATTTTTAAGATCAAGGCACTCTAATATCAATTATTGTAGAAGTGTTCTCCATGACGATAGATAAGCCAAAAAAAGTTATACTCGATACAAATTTAGTCATAAAACATCACAAGCGAAATTATTAGCAATATTTGTATTCCGTAGAGGCTTACCTCACATTAAATAATTGATAATCTATTCACTTATTTGATATTTATTAAGTTCTACTTAACACTAAATATTTCACTTAAGTGAGGTTATCCCCACAAGTCTAATAACTTCTTAATTTTTTTAATCGATTGGAAACACTTTAATGCACAGTTCTAATAAAATTGTTTCACGGACACCGTAAAATAACAATGGATGTCGGTTTACGCTGTATCTTAGATTCAGACTTGTGGGCAGTTTCTTGTTGTTTTTGCAGTTCAGCAACTTTTTGATGATTGCTGTTCCACTTTCTTTAGTTCGAATGATTGCTTGGGAGTTGAGAACGGTGATTATGATGGAAAGAGGGCTCTCTTGGGGCGTATAAACTAATTTTTTAATTTTGAATAACTCAGTAATTAAAAACATCATTCTTCTTCTTCTTTAATATTACTGTACGAGAGTCTTTGATTTGAAATGACAGTTTGGGGCGTTGAATAGGAACCCGCGTCGGCGGGATAGAATCTGTTTGACGCTTGACGAGAGATATTTTCCAAAGATGATCGTGGAATAGGGCTAAGTGCTCATCTTATCACCAGCGGTTGAGGATATTCGTTAATCGCTCCGGTGATCATCCCCATTTCAAGTATAATTGGAAGAGGCTATATTTTAAACTAAGATGAAGTTGTAGTGTAGAGGCCGTTTTTTCATTATCTTTAAGCTCTGGCGCTCAGTAACAATGGAAAGACCGATATTATCTCGGAAGGCCCCATCCCACCTGGAGCTATTCTATATTTTACATTATCATATGAAATGTCTCTATTTTCCCAGGCGCCTGGAACATTTTCAACTGATTTGTGCATCAAATACAATAACGTCAGTGAGCGTAACGTACATGCAGCTCTACTTCCGTTGTCCACTTTTTAGCGCACATTATGCCTTGCTACTTAGCAGGTGATTTCATCATGCCTGGCTATGCGTTTGAAATATGTAGCAATATACTCCTGTTATATATGTGAAATATATTCGATTTTGCCGCACCTACTTGTGCACATCCTCTGTTCTGTTTGGAAATAGAGCAAACTTTTGGAGCTGTATGGCTTTGACAATGCTGGTTTCAGACCTTTCTGCTACTGTCATATACAGCAGTGTTTCTCATTTTTTTTTTGTAACGCCGCCCCTTTTTGCACTGAATCGTTTTGAATGACCCCACTCCTTTTTAAAGAATAGGTAAAACTTCTCGAATGGGTTGATTTTAAATCAGAAGGAGACTTCTTTTTATCGACCGTCGTATATAGTAAGGAAAGTAATGTAATCACACCAACAATTTGAAGTTGATTTTTTAATTAATATATAAGTTTCAATATGTGTAGAACACGATAAAATAATTTTTACGATGATGTCTGTCTGTGTATATCGATGTTTGTGTCATCTTCAAAATAGATTAGTTTTGGTTAATATTTATATATAGCAATGTGGTCAAAAAGTTAAAAACCGAGAACAAACAGCAGACTCCATTAAATTCAAAGTGCATGTGAGGCAAAATAAGCAATATTGTACAAAAAAGTTCTGCTTAAAATTTAAGTTGAATAATAACATTTTATGGTTTAATACTAATTGCCTTAAATCTAAAGTGTTTCCTAAATATATATATATATATATATATAAAGCAACAACAAATCTATAAAAGCTACAAATTTAGTATTAGCAGCTAAAACTTTTTGGTTGAAAGACGAAAATAAGCAAAAATATCGTTTACGATATTATTTAAATCTACACTTTAAAGTAATTCACACTCGTTTAGTAAAACTATTACATCAAATTAAGTTTGAAATGTTAGATTGTAAAATGCAGGATCAAGTTAATTGTATAGTTGAGACACAATATCAACGTCTTAATAGTAACTATAAGAATTTATATGTTCAAAAAGATAAGTGTAAAAATGTTCGGTATTCCCCTTCAAGTGGTGATAATCTGGTAAGTGAGTATTATCCAAGATGCACAAACTTATTTAGTGTAGAACTTAATCAGAAAGAAGAAGATCTCCTCAACAAAGGACTCATTTGCTCCCTTAGCTTCCCTAAAGGAGCAGGATATCATAAATTTAGCTGCAGACACTGATGTCGCACTACGTCATCAAGTAATAGAACATAAGCTTAGGGTATCATACAATTTCAAAAAAAAATTGCATCGTAATCTTAACACAGTAAAACATTCCTATCAGAAAGATAATTATAGCTTTTAGATACGTGCCCTTAAAAAGAAAATTAAAGAAGATTCACATATATTAAGCAAAGCAGATAAAGGTAATTGTATTTTATATAGAGATAAATCTAAATATTTATTCAAAATGAACAAATTGTTAGAAAGTGTTAATATAATTACATTAAAAGTAGATCTGAATTTAAATTGACAAATTAAATTAAAAAATTGCAATAACCTAGTTCCTATAGAAATTCAAATTAAACTAATAAACATGAACCCTTCTGCCCCTTCTCTATATGGTATACCAAAACTACATAAAAAAGATGTGCCTATTAGGCCGGTTATTTCTTAGATGCAATCCTCTTGTTTTTTCCTATGTAAGCAATTAATAATAGATATGTTTGATTTTAAACCAAAATTTGGTGTAAAAATTTAGATAATCGTATCAAAGATATGGAAATTTCCACTAATGCTTAACTAGTGTCTTTTGATGTTGCTAGCTTATTCAGATCTATATCTATAAATAAACTCAATAATATAATTAAGCAGTATTAACACCAAAATATCGTTAATCCGAATATAAAAAAAGAATTTACCACTTTGTTAAACCTTTGTTTGAAATAAAATTATTTTAATTTCTATGAACAAAAAGAAAGCCTTCCAATGGGTGTACCTTTATCCCCTATTTTAGCCGAAATTTTCATGGATCATTTTGAAAGTAGTTTTTATGAATAATAATAACCCACTCATATAAAACATTTTATTTTGGTTATGTGGATGATATTTTATGTTTATATCTAAGAACAAACCGCAAGTTAAATTCTGTATTAAAATTACTGAACTCCTTTGACAAAAATATCTAATTTACCATGAAACAAGAAACAGAAAATTCTTTGAACTTTTTACATTTCAAAATAAATCGTACACAAAGAAAATTTAACTTTAGTATTTTTAGAAATGATTCCTGGACAGTTACTGTAATCATGTCAGATTCAAATCATCCTTTCAAAATTAAACTTTCTGCATTACATTGCCTAATAGAGATGTTAATAAAAATTCTTATGGACATTACAAATTACAACATAGATTGAAATACTATTTACAAAAAAGCATTAAATAACGGTAATCAGCCTTAATTGATTAATAATTTAACTAAAAACAAAAAACGTAAAATTATTTTAAAACTATCTTATATCCCATATTTTGACGAAATACAAGCACACTTACATTAGCAACTTTTCTATATCCCAGGTATAAGTAAAAACTTAGCAAAAGATTTAAAAAAATACAATATTAAACCAGGTTTTTACAGTAAACATAATTAATGAGACAGGTTTGTTAATAATAAACTAAATAGTAAAAATCCTTTGTCTGTTTCCGGTATCTATCAAATTTCTTTCAAAAATTGTAACAATGTATATATAGGACAAACAGGCCGTAGTATAAATATTAGATTTAAGGAACACTATAATAACATTGTAAAAAACAAAGCGGATAATTCAAATGTAGCAAAACATAGGTTAGAATTAAATCATAGCTGTAATTAAGAAAACTAAGAAATAATTCATCGTGAAAAGAAAGGACAAACACTATCATTCTTGGAATCCTACGAAATCTTAAAAGCGGTTCACAAAGGTTTGAAACTTATGAACGAACAAATAGATCTTAGTTCTTCACCATTCCTGGAATGCGTAGTGGGGGTTATTTCTTAACGAATATAGATTTATATAAATATAGGTAGAACTTTTATATCATCTGATGATGGTCTAATAGCCGAAATTACAATAAAGGTAAACATAATTTGTTGTGAATCAAACCGAATGTTTTTTATTTATATTTCATCATATTTCACCGAGAACCAACAGAAGACTCCATTAAATTTATGTAAAAAAAAAAACAATCTGAGAAATATTATCTTGGTTTATTTATATATGTATTTAGAACAAATTTCATTTTAACAAAGATAACTACAACAAGATAAGCGAGTTTACTAAACACATTTTAAATTAAATTTAATGTGATGTAGGAGCCTGCTTATTTTGGCATAATAAATTCAACCTGAGTTTAGTATTGCTTAGTGCAAGACGGAGCGCTGCTTTGTTTTGATATTGGTCATTATTTGAAAGGCTTTTTCGCATTAATACGTAGTCGCAAATGGTAAGAGTATTACGATTGTAAATTCAGCGAGTAGTAGATACTCTGTATGCACACCAAGGCAAAAGAAATTCAATGTTTGCTTACTAAATTCGGTTTCTACTTTTGTACCACAACTTACTTCGGTTTAAAGTTTTGTATCATAACTAAATTCGGCAAATTCTTCTTGGACACTTATTGAGAGATGTTTAAGTGGTTTTATTCCTACAAGGTATAGCTTTTGCACCCAGATAAATTGTTAAGTGTTTAAATCGGATGAAAAATATTTTTTAAACTGTTCTTCACTGCATGACATGATCAGTTCTAATAATCATAATTGAAATGTTATCCGAAATATTTGCTGTCATAAACATGCCATTTCTTACACTTGATTTTCAAAGGTTTACTTTCTTGATAAATAAATAAATTTTTTCTACAGTCGCTATACAAAATAGGCGTTTTGCGCCCTCTTTTGTGATCGCAAAATGGTAATTTGATGCTCCAGAACGACAAAGTAGAAAAAACGCTCGCTGTCCAAATTTTTATAAAATCTAACTTGTTTACATTCTTAATGGAAATGTTTAGTCAAAAATTAATACCACTGTCGTTACCTACACATTTATTACCTTCACAAGTCAATCTGATATATAATTCCTCTGTTAGTATATTACATAACCAAACAAAATATGCCCTGCTTAGGAGTATAGAAATAAAATAGGGTATTCATTTACAAGAACGAAATTAAAAATGCTTAGATTAGATTGAATAGCTCAGTAAGAATAGAAAATAACGACAAATGATTTTTTTTATTTTAAAATAAGGTTTGTTTAATTTATAAAAAAAAAAGATATTAAGAAAACAATTGTGTTCAGTTTAACAACAATTGATATATAATATCAATATGATGTCCCGGCGAAACTAATATTCCTATCTCACTCCGTACCACATTGCAAAGATAGCAATAGTGTGACGTCACAGTAACACCAAAAACAAATTTCAAATATCTCTTAAAGTTTGTGGCGACTGTAGAAAAAATCTTGTGTGTATTTCGAGCGCAAATGGACATTGTCGATTTCGAGAAAATGCCGCGCTCCTAAGTCGCGTGGCAACAATCTCTCAATCAACAATGTCCCACTTTGCGCTCTTAATACACAAATAACTATTATTATGTGACGTTAATATATTCAAGATCTCGCCCTGCAAGGACATATTCAGTTCATTCAGTTTACTAATATGTCTGACAAGCAACACAATTTGCAACTTCAAGTTTCATAATAAAAGAGATTAGAAAAATCGGGCTTTGTTTCCGATTAAATTATCATTATCTCATCTTTTAGCACTATTAGCCGTGTGAGGACTCAACCCTTTGACGATCTCTTACTTCTGTATGTATTAAAAAATGTTCGTAATTTGCAAACAAACGACTATTAAGTGCACGATGTTTAATGAAAATTCTAATACGAAAAGCATTATTTAAGACCACATTGAGATCTGGTAATATATTTATTCGTCTAGCTGAATTGCATATTTTGAACTTTCTTTCGTTCGTTGCAGGAACTAATCAGAACTAATATCTGAAATCCTTTTAGTAACTGTTATCATTGGAGAGAGAAATTTGCCGTAGTTTAGCTGCATATTTTTCCCATGAATGGTTTCTGTAATTTGTACTGCAGTAGGTTAGATAAGTTCTTCTCTACTTTTATATGTTTTTTTTTTCAGCTTAAATTATTAGATATGGTGCTTGATAAGATGCTAAAAGATATTTTTCCGGTATACTTTTCTAATAAATATTTGTTTTGATTTGATGACATTCATAAACGTTGAAATATTCTAAAGGTTTTTTAAATAACCGGCATGTTTCATATTAAAGTGTCTCAGTAATTTTGAAAGCTTCATGCTTTATGCCGCGAAAATATCATTAAATAACAAGCATAAAGGTAGTTGTTCATCATGCGCACCAGTAGAAAATGTTAAGCTATATTGTAAATATGATTCATCATTCATCCCTTTTTTTAGCAGTTCGTTTCAATACTGGTTCTTTTTCTGTTTTTTTTAATTGCTCCCCGCTTCTGCACGATCTTTTGCATCTACGCTCCAAGCTTTCCTTTTTAACTACTTTATTTAAAAAGAACTTATCTTTAATAAATTTAAAGTCGATTTAAATTACAGTTAAATAATTTTCCTTATAAAATTTTATAAATAGAATTACTTTATTCATATAATAAAATATTAGAAATAAAATAAAATGGAATCGTTTAATTTGAGCACTTTTTTTCGGCATGTAGAATAACTCGAAATTAGTAAATGCTGTCGTTGATAGAAGTGCCTTTTTGGGGGTAAAAATCGGTCTGTTATCGGCTGTGAAAAATCGAAAATAAAAAGTGGGCAAAATCGGAACGATTAACGTATAGAAAATACTTTTCTGGTACCTCTAATTCTCTTAAAATTTCTAGCATCCTGGTTTTCTTAATTGTATCATATACTTGTTTATAGTCTACAAACAGAATATTGATTTCCAAATTATGTTCAAAGCTATTGGCCATTATTTTCTTTACGGTGAAAAATTTGATTTGTCGTTCCTCTACTGCATCTGAAACCTGTTTAATATTTTCCTACAACCTCTTCTGCACATTTTGCGACTCTATTTCTCAAGCAATTAGCCATAACTTTATAAACTGCATCTAACTAGATGATCCCCCGATAATTTACACACTCTGTTTTATCACTTTTTTTGTGTATCGGATAAATTACCGCTATTTTCCACCTTTCTGGCATTTTTTCTTGTTCCCAAACTGCACTTAGTTGCAAATTTCTTCTTGTAGATGGTCGCCACTGTACTTAAATAATTCTGATGCCAATCCATTTTCGTCTGGGCTTTTCATATTTTTTAAAACATAAATTATTCTCTTTATTTCTTCTCTGTCCGGTGCTGTAACTAGATTTCCGTATTTTTCCGCTGTTTCATTTTCATTCACTGGTAAGATTCCTGCCTCCTCGTAATCTGGTCCGTTAAGTGATTCTTCAAAATATTCTTTCCATCTATTTATTTTGTCTGCATCAGATACTAATTGTCCTTCTTTATTCTAGCAACACATGGTTCTACTTTGGTAACCTTATTTTTGCTTTTTAATGTCTTGATAAAAGTTCTATATATTTGTCTATATAATTTTGTTCAATTTTGGTCAAAACTTTTTCCTCTTTCTCTCTTCCTTTCTTCCTACACTCTTTTCTAAAACATTTTCTTCCATTATCATAATCAGTCTTGGCCCGTATACTCCGATTTCTTACTAACTGATGCCATGCTTTATTCTTTTTATCTAATTTAGTTTTGCAATCTTCATCAAACCAATCCTTGTTCTTTGAGCATGTTTTCTTTGAAAGTAGATCTAAACAAAAACTAGTGAAACGACTACTTTCTGGGATACTCAAATCAAAATCAATTATACCACAATTTATTTAAACAATATTATATTTAAATATATAAAATAAAAAAATAAATATTCACTTATCAGAATTTATTTGCAAACAATTGTACACTGATGTAAGATGAAATAGAACTCGCTGCCAGTTTGAATTTTAATAGGAACAAAGGTGGCATTCATTTCTGAGAATAATTTGGAACTAGAATAAGACGACGTCTATTATTATAATTTGAGAAATCATAAAGTTTATAAAAAAAATATGGCCAATATTTACTTATAAAATACGGCGTTGACTAGCTACCATTTAGAACCTTTCCAACCTTGTGAAATAATCTATTATATTATTATTTTTATTAAAATTATATAAGAAGTCGTTAAGATGTGATTAATACATTTATTTCATGTCAACTCAAACTGATTTTGAACGTAACATAAAAATATAAAAATTAGTAGGAGATTCAAAGTTCTTTGATTTTAGTTTGTCATTGTTACTTGTAATTTTAATTTCAGTTTTATTAAAGTTTTTAAAAAGAAATTATTAAAACTGTTTTATATTTCAAGTTTTAATAAAACGTTAAAAGTAATAAATTTATATTTACATTTTAATAAGTAAATAATATTTTAATTACGAAAATATTTTTATAAGTATTAAAATATATTATTTAAAAAGAATAAATTAGATAATCTTTATAAGTACATCATAATCTAAAATTTGTCGGAAATAATATAAATGTAAATATAATAAAAAAATTCATGCTAATATATTATTTCTATAAGTATTTTATTTGTGCATTGGCAACACTTCTTACCGGTTCTTGTTTTACGTCCCACAATTTCGCTCACGTTTATGTTCGTTACATTCAGCCGATAACGATGGCGTCGCTTACTTACTTAAGACCACGTATTTGTGTTTACAAATGAATAATGTATTATTTATTTACCTTATGGAATCCCCTCATCTAAGTAAGTTACAATTTTAATTTCATTAAAATATTTAACCGATTGTAAGGTTTAGGTTTTTGGAAAAGCTAGTATTTACGCAATGCATAGTTTTCGGACAGCCCCAAATATAATAAATAGGCCCAAACACATTAAGTGGCAGGGTGGTTTCTTAAATACAGTCATGTGAGTGAGTGCATAAAACTTAGTTATCTACAATAGTTGAGTTTATTGTTGATAGTGTTGATGATGGGTGAGCACAGCATTGTTGCAGATATAAATAATTAAGGTGAGTTTGTCTCACTGTCATTCTAGGTATAGGTAATTGTTGGTGAATTGGTTCACCGTTTTACTAGGTATTATCCAATGGGGTTGCAAATATGCACCGGGCTGATATAATTGTTATATCTGTTAATAATGTATTACAGGCTAATTGGTGGATATAATTGTTGTTATATCTGTGGATAATGTTTTTATATATGATTAAATTGTTATGATGTATTGATTTATTATCTTTTATTGGTTATTTATGTATTTACTATTGTTGAACTCTATTGTTGTCATTATATTGTTTTATGTATGTTGTCAAGGGATGCTATGTTTACTAGACCAGGTATGTGATATTGTTATTGCATATAAGATGATTGTTAATATTGGATTAACAATGAAATAGTTGCTATGGATAGCAATGTGGTTTTAGTTTATATAAGGGTCAGATGTAACATGCATCCTGATTCAACAGAGTCTATGACAATGGACTTATCAGCGTCGCGATGGCGACGTTGATTAGGAATATTGTACGCTAATCGCGTAAAAACCTGCTTGGTCTGGGATCATGACGGGTTTATTCATAGCCACGGAAGTCTATGGTTTAGTACCTGAAATATGGCGCGTGCATGTACTGCCAAAATAGTACGCTGCCCGTGCAATTCCCGCTAATCATTGGACTTAAGCAGGGGCTTTCGTTTGGAACGACAGGTATGCCCAGTTCTAGATGTTGTATATCAAAGTAATTGGAATGTAACCGGAATACGTACTGTTACATGGTTGGCATTTGAGATGTCGGGGCATACCTAATCCCGGGTGAAAACAAAGGTGCGTAAAAGTCTACATGCTGTGTGTCTTGATACACTTATCCCCCTGGGTTAATACTAATCAGCGCATCTGTCGTAAAGCGTCTCCTTATCTACTCTATTTCCTATCCTTAATATTTATGTGTATATGTAAAAGTTTATTACAGCTTGCAGATAGTTACCTTACATGAATGACATGGGTATTTATATAATTCAGGTGTGAGCAGTACTATATTACCAGCATTCCATCGAGACTTAGTGGCAGTGAATTTAAGATTCTACGGACAATATAGTAATGTGCATGTTCACTATCTTATTTGTATATTATATAATTATGCGTATAAAGAGTTGGTCATCCTTAAATAGCAAACCGCCCTCGTACTTATATTGCAAATAATTAAAGTTAAATAGTATAGCCGGCAGAATTAACAAAACAAAAATTTAAAAACCCTACACTATATACATGTAACATTTACAAACGTTTGTAAATAAGTAGCCTATTTTTGAAATACAGTTTCGAAGTATGTTGAAGTAAAATATCTGCTTTTTATTATGTACTTACATTGTTTCATGGCGAAGACAATATATACAAAAATTATACGTTTACGCTTTTTTCTATGCGAGTTTTTTTGTTCTTGAAATGTGTTCCTATTGTCGGGGCCACAAAACAATGTAAATGCATAATCATATTACGTTTACATGGCACCGCCTCGCGATCTGATATGTTTTATGTGCCCCGAGAAAGCCGTTATTGTTATATACACGAACGCTTTGCAAAAAAGAAGCTTCATGAACTTGCAAATATAATTTTACGAATAAAGTTCCGACGTACTTAACATTGTTGGGAAGTATGTCAACTAAGCGTTAATAACGTATGTCGAACAAAAATATCTGCTTATTATTATGTAATTACATTGCTCCATAGCGAAGACAATATAAACAAAATTAAACATTTGCGCGTTTTTATAAGCAGAGTTTTTTTGTTCTTGACATGTGTTATTTTTTGGAGCACAGAGGTTTGCCATGCAATAATTTTTTACTTCATATTATTACCTTAATTTAATTTAATTTTTCCATGCAATGGTCTTGTTTCTCGGTCGATTTCTTTAATGAAAATATTTATTAGATTGAAATGTTTTCA
>NEEE01003816.1:53156-68473 GCA_002278615.1 Pogonus chalceus | reverse complement strand
ACAAATAATTGACTTGCAGTTATTTAATTAAATGATAAATAAAAGACATAAGTTTTTATATTATAACAAATATAAAACAAAATTTAAATATATGTAAAAAAAATTATTCTTCATATTTTTTAATTGGTTCGCTCTTTTTAGAAAATGCAGATAAATCTCTCATCATAGAATAAGCATCTTCACCATCAGCATAATATTTTGGTTCAATTTCTAATATTTTAAATTGCAACGAATTGGTGTATAAATTTAAAGCTGCTCTATTGCTTTTACGTACATGCAATGAAACATATTTTGCATCAAAACATTCTACCATTGCTCTAGACGCTTGGTCCATTAATTTTTGCGCTAAACCAAGCCGCCTATGTGATCTTTTAACAGCAAGCGATGTAATATGTCCGTGTTTTTGTTCTTCACCGTCTTCTTCCATTTTTGCTAAGACATACCCAACAATATTGCCTTTTTCATCTTCAGCAACGTAGCTTAATTGTGGCCATGATAATCCATGGTAGAAATAATATTTCATTTGATAATTTTCTGGTAAACAAAGCAAATTGCAGTGTTGCATATTCATTAAATCCTCGGGCTTGGCACACCGGATATTCATGATTGTAGCTTTTATCTAATTAGTACTTAAATTATTTTAGAATTTAATCTCTTCGAGTTTTCTTCACACGAAGTGGTTTAGTTTTTTGTTCGTTGTTTGTGGAATTTTCTGACATACCACCTAATAACTCACGAACAAATCGGAATCGTGAGAGGAAGGCCTTCCATACAATGTACCACCCTGCAAATAACAAAAAATATATTTAATATAATTTAACATTTAAATAAACCATGAATTGTACAATTTGAAGACCTTACCAAGTCCTACTAATAAAATAACCACCAAAATTGAAGATATTATTGAAAATACAGCTAATAACAATTCTTTCATTGTATAGGTGACATGAACGACATTTAAAGCAACAAAAATAGATTGTTCTAATAAATATTACTACTTAAAAATTAATTTTTACTTAACCACATATTGAAAGATATCGCCATTTTGTTTAGAGTGGAATTTGAACAGAAAAAGAAATTTTCTTATCTTTAACATGATGACTAATAGTTACTATAAAAGACATACAAAACAAAAAGAAATACTTACTTGAATCAAATCGGGCAAATTAACCTACAATTATTTACAAAAGAATACAATGTGCACTTCGCTTTTAGTTTTAGAAAATTAGGGAATTTACAAAAATTCGTTGGTAATACTTTCACTACCTGTCAAAATTTCAATGTTTCCAATCTGAAAATTCATCCCCTATAATATTTAATACATGATAACAATAAAAACTTAGTAAATTTTATGTTTCATCATTGGATCTACTAGAATTAAGTTTAAAATCATCTGTCAAATTTAAAGCGTAATTTTATAACTTGACGAAAAGCAACGTGACTTTATAGTATTTCAATGTAAGTTATTTATGTTTGCTAAATAAATTTTATTGATTATATTATTTGTTTCAGTTTAAGTACTTTAAGTATTCGAGATGTCGGAATCATCTTCTAAGGATTCCGCTGCTAGTAAAACACCAATGGTGTATATTTGCGGAGGTGAGGTTATAATTTTCATTTATTTAATAAATTGTAAAATATTTTGATTATTTTCTTGTTAAAATTTGTATAATAAGTATTTTCCAAAAGCTTTTATATTTATTTAATAGTTAAATGTTAATNCATCTTCTAAGGATTCCGCTGCTAGTAAAACACCAATGGTGTATATTTGCGGAGGTGAGGTTATAATTTTCATTTATTTAATAAATTGTAAAATATTTTGATTATTTTCTTGTTAAAATTTGTATAATAAGTATTTTGTAATCTTCCAAAAACTTTTATATTTATTTAATAGTTAAATGTTAATTAATGCTGATAGATAAATTAATAATTAATATATTTATTATTTTCAGAATGTCATAATGAAAATGAAATCAGACCAAGAGATCCAATTCGATGCAGAGAATGTGGTTATCGTATAATGTACAAGAAACGTACCAAGAGATGTATCCTTTTTTTATTATCAATATCAGTAACTTATTATTTTTGAACTTAGAAATTTTCCTTAATATTTTTTACAGTGGTTGTTTTCGATGCCCGCTAGTTTTATAAATAATTTAAGTTATAATTTTAAGTTCTGTAATCTTAATAAACTCAAATTAGCATAATTTGATATAATTATATTAATTATGTAAAGTATCAAGCGTAATAATAATTTTATAATCAGATATAATTTATTTTCTTCTTAAAATTAATATAAAACAATATATAAATTACCTAAATTTGTAAAAACTTATTTTTGAAAGTAACTTATATACATGGTGACCTAATTTCGTGCCATGACAATTCGGCATTCGAAAATAAATGCAACAGTTTTGGAAACTGAATATATGAGAAATGGTCACTTTTTTATTTATAGTAGCATCTATTGGGGGTTGATAGTGAAAGTTACCCCTAAAATAACAAGTTCAAAGATCTCATCGATTTTGGGAGGATTTCAAGGTCAAGTGCGCAAAACAACAATGGCAGGTCAACTTTAAGCATGTTTTCAAGGCCACACGTCTCATGGATCAATACAAGTAAATTTACGTATAACGTGCTTGGCGTCAGGTGCGCGGAACATATTTTTACATTGTGTATTATATCAATTATATGCATACCGCTTCTATTAAATACAGTAACATACTATACGAAAACAAGATAAGTTTTAACCAAGTTTCAACTGTTTCAAAAAATATTATATATTCAAAGTATAATTAAAAATTATCAAATAAATTATCATTAATTTAAATCAACTTATTTAAATTTTTTAATGTTTATTTATAATATTTAAACTGTATTTTCATCACCACGTGTTTAAATGACATTAAAAGTATGATCGAAAAGGTTTTGGTTTACGTTAATGTTTTGGCGCGAAAATACAATTACTTAAAAACAACTGCAAAACACACACAACTAATAACATATTTTTAATTATATTTTTTTACGATTTATTTATACAGTTAATGAATTAAAATAAAATTACGACGTAAATATATTTTTATCGTAAATTAACGACTATGCATAAGTTGGTTTACTCATTGCTTATCAGTATAATTTACTCGTATTTAAGCGCAAATAACAATTTTAATTTTAAATTGAAATTAAATTTTCTAACTTAATCAATTGTTTTAATTCAGTGAATTAATTAAGTTATAAATAGTTATTTAGATCAACAAAGACAGTAAGTATAATTTCGATTATTTTGAAATAAAATATATATGTAGTTTTGAATAGTTAGTACTTGATGAAGCATGTAAAATCATGTAAATTTGTAAATTTTGGACATTAATTAATTAATATTGGCACGCATTGATTGTAATTGTTAAGTTTTTAGAAGTTAAAAACGGTTTTTAGTATCAAATTTGAAGGTAAATAGTAAAGTAGAGATTATTGAATGTTGGAGATTGACATTCTAGGAAAATTGATTGACAATGGAGAAGTTTCCGCCAAAATTTTAACGTGATGGTAAACCGCAGTAGAACAAATTTAACGCATGCGTGTAGTAAAGTGTTTTAGCTAAAATCCGGCCGTCTAGGTACCCAACCAAAACAAGTACTACACAGAGCGCACGGTGGCTAGACATTTGAAATCTGATACCGTGTTTTCTCGTTTGTTTATTAGTGTTTTATGTGAAACAATATCAACCGTATATCAAACAATGTTCTTTAATCTATAGTGTGATAGGTGACAATTGCCGTTGAGGTATGTACTGTCTATCGCCAAATTTTACCCGGTCGCGTAGCCTTGACTTGAGTCATGTCCTTAGGACAATTCTCTCGTAAAATTAATGTTGTCAAGAGTTGATTTTTATGCATCTGTGTTATCTACAGTTTATGTTTTTAGAACGCTTCGGTTTTGTGATTACACTATTCGATAACAAGTAAATCGCGGTTTTCTAGTGTACTGTCACAGATAATGTTAAAATGTCGCCTGTGAATACTATGCTACAAAATTTTTGTTTTTTATTTTGTTTTCGTTTTCTTTTGTTAGTCTAGTGAGGTGACTTCTTTTTTGAATGCTTTAAAAACGAAGGTATTTTATTTATATATTATTTTCGTTTCAAAATTATGAATTTATTAAATGTTTTATATAATTTTAAATTGATTTATTTGTATAATTTATTAATATATGTGAAAAAATTGTTTGAAGTTTCATTATGTGCAGTAATAATAATGGATGGGTCTTAAATTGTTTTAAATTGACTGATATATTTGTATGAAGCACATAACTGCGCATAAAATTTTCAAGCTTTACCAATGACATACGTTTAAACTAAATAAAAGTTTTCTGTTATAATATTTAGGCAATTTGTTGTTTGTATTTTTATATTACAACTTTCACCTTCTATATATACTATATGGCTGTATGTTCAATATGTTATTTACTAAATTTCGGAGAAAGAAACATTTGCAATTGTTGGTTTTTGACGATATTGATAATTAAAATAAATAATGCGATAATATATAATCCAAATAAATCTATTTCACATAGTTTATTTACATTTGTACACTATCTTATAAAAGCGGAATGCATGCATTTTAATGTAAATATTAATTATATTTTTAGATACTAAGTTATTATTTTGTTTATTGGTTGTTTCTCGGGCTGCCATTTATACTATTTAAAGTATTTCAAAAGGGTTTAATTACAATTTGTAAAATCTTATCAGAAAAAGATTAGAGTTACGTGTAATTTAAAAAAGAGAAAGTTGGTTTGTATATAGGCTGCAAAAATACGTCTTTTGTTTTTTTTTAACGTGCGTTTGTTAATTAAACAAAAGAAAAAAGAATTCTTGTAAGGAGTTTTTACCCCAGTCTTGGAGTGGCACACAAAACAAGTAACGATGACTCACATACGGCACACGTAGTGACGTCACAAGTTGAAATAAAGTAAAAGTGAAATGAAATTCGTATTTTAGAGTAAAATTTTTGGTGGATAAAATAATAAAGTAGGTCAGAGTTTTATTTGTAAACAAATGAGTGAGGATTGATTTTGTTTTAAGGAACACTTTCGGTTTCGTTAACAATTCTCTTACTTTCGCCTCTAGGTTCTCCAGGGTCAGTGTCACACGCGGACGCCCATGTCCGCGGACGCCGAACTGGCCGCATCGGGGGGCGGCATGCATAACGCCGCCCATCATCATCATCACTCGCATCATCAACTTCTCCCTGAATTAACCGCCCTTAGTTTACTGGGTGGCTGTACAGGTGGCGGTGGTGGGGGTACCGCACCTCAAGTCAATAGTAATCAGCAACAACCACCCCCAGGTTTACAAATGCATCATCAACCACCTCCTCAAGCTAATGGGGCTGCAGGAGGATTGGGGACTAATTTACACCCCAATAATTCAGGTTTGACTTTTTTATTCATTAATTTTTAATATTCAAAATAGCATATTTAAAAAATACTAACTTTTTTGGATAATATTATGTATTTTGTACTTAATTTTCACTTTCTAAATCAACTTTTTATATATTTATATTTAAAACAAAATATAAATTGTAAAAATATATATTTTCAATTGTTTTTTTGGAATAAAATAAAATTTTGGCGTTCGCACTTAATTTTTTGTCGATTTAAACTTTTATTTCTTCGTAACAAATACTATTTAACATACCACGTTTATTTAACTACATATAAATATGCTTAAAATTTAATTTAACGGTAAAAATTGATTCATAAATTCCAAATACATTCCTAAAACTGTAAATACAATAAATCGACGCATGTCTAATATAATATGTTACCGACATGTTTGTATTATTGCACATGCGCACGTTATTACATTTGACGGAAAATATTTTACGTCTTATAAACCACGAATACAAGTATTTTTAATTTATTTATTTAAAAGATTTATTTAAGTATAATTGATGTTAATTTAAAAACTAATTATTTAGAAATATATACTTTATATTTTTAATAAAAATTATGCTTGGAAATTATATTTTTATAACTTGCGTACAATGTTAAGTTTATTTAATTTGCAAAACAATTGCAGTAATAAAATTATTTACGGATGTTTGTATTGATTTTTTTAATTTATATTTATATAAAATATATGTTTTTTATTAGATTTTAAAGTATTTAATTTTTATTTTAGGTTATATTTCGCGTCTTTTATTAAGAAATTAATAATTTTCTATAATATATAATTTATTGTTCCAAGTATATTCGTAATGTTTCTCAAAATTTTTTGAATCATAAATGAAATTTATAAAATTTAAAAACGATTTTAGTTTTTGTTTATATATATTTATCCTTGTCTGATTAATAACAGCTGATATAAACAACAAGTATGACGTAGGTTGTTGATAATATTATATGTAGAATCGAGTCGTGACGTCATATCCTATATAGATTCTGATTCCCTTTTTGCAAATGTCTGCCTGCTGCTTACTGTGCACTCGGGACAAACGATAGTGTAGCTTTATATCTTCGTGTGGTAATTTAGTGTATAGTGTTTTTGGTTAAATAGTGTAATCATGTATCCTGGAAGCCGTAAGTTTAAAATTTTCACATCAAAACCTTGTTAATAGTTAAATGACAACTGAATGTTTATTTAGGTCGTGAAATCTATTGTGTAGTCTATCACATCCATTTAACAGCATTAAATGACTCTTATTTATTCGTTTTATTATAAATTTATTCATATTTTATAGATTTTTTAACGTTATTTTACCGTTAGAAAATTTTTAAACAATTATTTTCATGGATATCTACGAAATAAATAAAAATGCAGTTTAATTCGGGTAGATGCTGTTTTGTTTGTCACTTTTGTTTTATAAATAAATGCAATTTTCATTGTTTTATTTTTAGTTAATTATGTTTATAACATTTTTCAATAATTATTGTTTATTTTTTAAAACAATTTAAGACTTGCTTAATTTTGTATGAAAACTAAATTTTAAGGTTACAATCAATCATAGCTATTCTTAACCACGATGTTAACGATCGTACTGTATATCATTATTTTTATTAACTTTAATAAGTTTCCTAATAATCTTTAATTGTTATTTCGCTAATATGCTAAAATAGGTACAAGTCTATTTCTGTGTTCATTCCCAAATAAAAATATTGTATAATAAAATTATAATTGTGTCCGAATTTTATTTAGTATAATTAAATAATTAAAATTAATTTATAGTTGAATAAAATATTAATTATTTATAACTTTTTTGTTGAATTAAAAACATATATATTGTTATATCTACATAATTTAATTATTTTATTCGTTAATTTTTGTTCCGTTAAAAATTAGATACATACAAATTGTTACCTTGCATAATGACATTTTTAGATAAGATTAAATATCAATAATCATTTTAATTTTTAGATCATAGATTAATTAATTGACTATTACATTATAATCTTAGTTTTTCTTATTTTAAATAATTGATAACGCGGAATATATAATAGAATTATAAGTACTTATTATTTTTATAAAATGTCAAATTTCATAACTGTCTTATTTATAATTAATAATCAATTTTTAATAAGTATTGGCACATGATAAAAAATCGTTGATTGATAATATTTATTTTTGTTTTAACTATTAATCAATTATAAGTTGTATTTTTTATGTATTTATATAGTTAAGTTATCTAATAATATGTTTATCAAAATTTAGTAATTTTTTTGTAAATTGGTACGCGTACAATAGCCCTTGCGTTACCTGTTTGTAGTCACTGTTCGTTGCATCTACACTTTAGTTCAATGAACTTTGACCTGTCTACTCTAAGGCCTTTGTGACCAAAAATATTTTTATCTTATGTTCTCATTAGAAAATTCATTAATTATCTTCTGCATTTTATGTATTACGTATGACTGTTTTATCGCAATATTTGATAAAATTGATTCTAAATATAAATTGTACTTAAAATTATACTTAATTATAAGTCTTAGATATTTATTACTATTATGTATTAATTTTCTTATATGAAAATTGAAACATTTATGTAATACAGTTTAAAAAACACTTTTACCTTGAAATTTTGTGCGGACATGATATATATTTACCATTTCAAGATACATTAATTCACTATTTTATATTTTCTGAATAAGGTCACAATATAAATATCCTTGTTTTGCTTGTCTAACGACGTAGTGCTAAAATTGCGTCTTTCATTTAAATACATCATACGCAAAATAATCCACAAATAAGTTCAAATGTAATAAATCATGTAAATAAAAAAATAAATAAATAATTTATGAATAAAAAAAGATGTTTGAATAAAAATTTAATTTTTAGCGGGTACTCCCGGCGCAGGGGGCACAGGCTCCACAAGTCAAGCGGTGACGCTTGCGGGGCCAGTCACTGGTACCGGATTAACGACAGGTCCACCGCCCCCAACAGAACCCCCACATTTCACATGTCCTCGGAGACCAAATTTAGGTCGTGAAGGTCGACCTATCGGCCTTCGGGCAAATCATTTTCAAATTAGCATGCCTAGAGGGTATGTACATCATTATGATGTTAATATACAGCCTGATAAGTGCCCTAGAAAGGTAAATTAACTCTAAAACCCAATCAAAACAAAGAAATTCAAATATTTGCGTTATAGGTTAATCGAGAAATTATAGAAACTATGGTCCATGCATATGGAAAAATTTTCGGCAACTTAAAACCTGTATTTGATGGTAGGAATAATCTATATACAAGAGATCCTTTACCTATAGGAAATGTTAGGGAAGAATTAGAGGTCACTCTACCGGGAGAGGGTAAAGATAGGCTGTTTCGGGTCACAATTAAATGGGTTGCACAGGTTTGTTATGCTAATTTTTTACTATATATTATAATTATTAAGAACATTGATTAGTCAAGCTTAACATTTATATTTTCAAATGACAAAACCAATTTCCCATGATGAATCATACATTTATCCCTAATCAACTTAATCTGAAAAAATTTAATATTAATTTATTAAATTATTTAATTTAATTAGATAACTACTAATTTAATTCTTTGAACAGTTTTATTAACAAAAACTGTACCTTTTAAATTAATTAATAATCTAAATAAATAAATAGAAAAGATTAATTACAATTTGGATAAAATTTATATTTAGGTATCACTTTTTGGTTTGGAAGAAGCGCTAGAAGGTCGTACACGTCAAATACCGTACGAAGCTATTTTAGCATTAGATGTGGTTATGAGACATTTACCAAGTATGAGTTATACACCTGTTGGCAGGTCATTTTTCAGTTCACCTGATGGATATTACCATCCTTTAGGTTTGTATTTATAAATAAACTTGAAAATTTATAGATTAATACATTATTTTGGTGGATATTAGGTGGCGGAAGGGAAGTATGGTTTGGTTTCCATCAGTCAGTTCGGCCAAGTCAATGGAAAATGATGTTAAATATTGACGGTATTATTATTTAAAAATATGTTTAATGTTTTTATTTCTTACATTTAAATGTTTTTAGTGTCTGCAACTGCATTTTACAAAGCTCAACCTGTTATAGAATTTATGTGTGAAGTTTTAGACATAAGAGACATTAACGAACAAAGAAAACCTCTTACGGACAGTCAAAGAGTTAAATTTACTAAAGAAATTAAAGGTTTATTATTTAAATTAAAAATTAATACAATATTCCTAAATTTTAATTAATTTACAGGTTTAAAAATTGAAATTACACATTGTGGTACCATGCGAAGAAAATATCGAGTATGTAATGTAACAAGAAGACCTGCTCAAATGCAATCGTAAGTTAATAAAAAGTTTTATTTTGAGATAAAATTATAATCCGATGGTGTTACGTTTAGATTTCCACTGCAACTAGAGAATGGACAAACTGTCGAGTGTACGGTAGCTAAATATTTCCTGGATAAGTACAAAATGAAACTAAGATTTCCTCATCTTCCTTGTTTACAAGTTGGTCAAGAACACAAACATACATATTTGCCGCTTGAGGTATGTAATATAGTCGCTGGTCAACGGTGTATTAAGAAGTTAACAGACATGCAGACGTCAACTATGATTAAAGCGACAGCAAGGTATTTTATTTTTTAAGTTAATAAAAATAAAAAATTATATGTTAATATTTGCTACAGATCGGCACCAGATCGAGAAAGAGAGATCAACAACTTGGTACGTCGCGCTGACTTCAATAATGATGCGTACGTCCAAGAGTTTGGTCTTACAATCTCGAATAGCATGATGGAAGTACGCGGTCGTGTTTTGCCACCCCCAAAACTACAATATGGCGGAAGGGTGGCTAGTCTCAGCGGACAGGTGGGCTGGCACGTTAGTCATCATTGTTATTTGTTTGAAAAATTGAACAATGTATATTGTTCTTTTGAATTTACTACTCTTTCAAATATTTTTAACTTCAAGTACATGCTTTTCTTAGATTTATTAAATATAATTGTTTTAATCATTATTATTTACCATGAGTAGCAAATTCAAATAATTGTAATTTGTTATTTGACAAATATTATGTAATTATTTTTTATTTGTAACTTTTAGTTATGCATTGTTATTTGTCAGATAGTAATTGCATTTTTTATCATTTAGTAAAAAGTTTGAATTTTATTAGTAGAATATTTAGTATTTAGTTACATATTTTTATTTAGTAGTATTTGTATTTATACGTTAGTGCATAATATCAGAATTTTAAATATTTAGTATATTTTGCTATATAATATATTAAAATTAAATTCCATTTAAATTAATATTCAGATTTTTGAAAAATATGTTTGTTTTTTTATAAATTAGAGTAAGCAGCAGGCATTGCCGAATCAAGGTGTATGGGATATGCGGGGTAAACAATTCTTCACTGGTGTTGAAATCCGTGTATGGGCCATCGCGTGTTTTGCTCCTCAGCGTACCGTCCGTGAAGATGCACTACGAAATTTTACACAACAATTGCAAAAGATCTCAAATGATGCGGGTATGCCAATTATTGGACAACCATGTTTCTGCAAATATGCAACTGGGCCTGATCAAGTACGATTTATTTAAATAAGTTTTTTTAAATTAAATATTAATTATTTTGTTTTTTTGATAGGTGGAACCCATGTTTAGATATTTAAAATCAACATTTGCAGCTCTTCAATTAGTCGTAGTAGTCTTGCCTGGAAAAACTCCTGTATATGGTAAATAATATTAGTATGAAATGAAATATTTTTAAGTAATACGTTTATTTTTTTATAGCTGAAGTGAAGCGAGTTGGTGACACTGTATTAGGTATGGCAACACAGTGTGTCCAAGCCAAAAATGTTAATAAAACATCACCTCAAACACTCTCGAATTTGTGCCTCAAAATTAATGTTAAATTAGGTGGTATTAATAGTATCCTCGTTCCTTCAATTAGGCCAAAGGTATAATGAAACTTTCAAAAATACTTGGATAAATGTTATATAATATTTTTTACTTTAGATATTTAATGAACCAGTCATATTCCTCGGCGCTGATGTCACACACCCACCAGCTGGTGATAATAAAAAACCTTCTATTGCTGCTGTTGTTGGCTCTATGGATGCTCATCCTTCCAGATACGCCGCAACTGTTAGAGTACAACAACATAGACAAGAAATTATTCAAGAGCTTAGCTCGATGGTCAGGTATAAATTAATTCTGAATTAATAATTTAACAAAAAAACTTACGTAATATATTTTCCGCAGAGAATTATTAATAATGTTTTACAAATCAACGGGCGGTTACAAGCCTCATCGGATTATTTTATATCGGGATGGAGTTAGTGAAGGTCAATTCTTACAAGTATTACAACACGAATTAACAGCTATTCGCGAAGCTTGTATTAAATTAGAAGCAGATTATAAACCTGGTATTACATTTATCGTTGTACAAAAACGGCATCATACTAGATTATTTTGCGCGGATAAAAAAGAACAAAGCGGTAAATCTGGTAATATACCCGCTGGTACAACGGTAGATGTTGGTATTACACATCCGACTGAATTTGATTTCTATCTCTGCAGTCATCAGGGTATTCAGGTAAATGATTAATTAAAAATTAATTTAAGAGAGTTGTTATTAATTATTATGATTTATAGGGCACGTCAAGACCCTCACATTACCATGTCCTGTGGGATGATTCACACCTTGATTCGGATGAATTACAATGTTTGACATATCAGTTATGTCACACATATGTTAGATGTACTCGGTCTGTATCCATTCCAGCACCAGCGTATTATGCACATTTAGTTGCATTCCGTGCGCGGTATCATCTCGTTGAGAAGGAACATGATAGGTGAGTTATTATTTAATTACATTAGTTTATTTGTTTGTTATATTGAATAGTTAATTAATATAAATGTTTTTGTTTGTTTGTTTGTTTCAGTGGCGAGGGATCTCATCAGTCAGCATGCTCAGAAGATAGAACACCTGGGGCAATGGCGCGAGCGATAACAGTTCACGCCGATACGAAGAAGGTTATGTATTTCGCATAAAACATCTCGAATGAAGCACAAGCAATTACACCGAAGCCAAAAATTGTGAAAAAATGCAAGTATGTATCTCGTCGTACCTTAAGTTTTTGCTTGATATATTTTAATATCAAACGAAAGTTGTTGTTATCAGGACTTTTATTATCTCTAGATAGTTTAGTATTTTAACCCGAATTATGATTTGTCTTTTATAAATTTTTGATTGATTCTTGTATGTGTCGTGTGTATGTAAGGTACAAAAGCTTTAGTTTTTGAAGATTTTTTTTTCTTTGTCAAGCCAATTGTGAAACAATTCTGCCTTTGTTGTTATCTACTACTAGAAGTACATTTAGTAAGTAGTAGAAATTGTTAAATTAATTATCGTCTGTACCATAAATTATGATTTTTTTCCACGCACTAGTAAGCAGCAAAGAGACACATCAATTAATTTATACACTTTGATACTATCATAACGCCTTTAATATTTTATTAATATTATAAATGTTCAAGTCGGAATTGATTCACATTATAATTAAGGAATTAGGTTAGTTTTGGAAACTGGAATTAATGTTTAAAACTAAGCTATGGAATTAATTTTAATTTTATAATATCTAACATTAAGTATCTTGATCCCAAAACTTGACTAACTTATATATTTTTTTTTATTTAAGTTTTAATTTGTACAACATTCAATACTTATGAAAAAATTGACGAAATATGTATAATACGATTTATACATTTTGGATCGAATTAGATTCACACGCTCAAATTTGATAAAATTATAATAATATTCAATTTTATGTTTTTGTTGAAAATATCGTGATCCTGTTGTTTATAACTTCATAATGAAGTTGGTAGAGAAAGCGGGGATATTATTAGTAAAACATTTTATATAAAACACTAATGAAACAAAAATGACCGTTCGCCTATTTAAAATTACAATGTTTTTATCAAATAAATAAAACATTTAATTCAACTCAGAATACATTACATTATAATTCATAGAATTATTTACAGATACATATGTATCTTATCCGTTCTATAATCTGTAAATAATTAATTACATCTGTAATTGATGATTTTTTAAAGGGTATTTAATATTTTAATTTTTTACATTTAGTATTTTCACTTTACAATTAATTTTAGTATAGTGGCTCTTATTAATTTATTATAATTTTAATTTCGTAAAAACGAAAATTAAAAGGCATCTGCGCTGACGAGAAATTATTAAATTAATTTCTGTGATAATATTGGCACACAAAGGTTTTTGAGTTTAATTATTTTTTACGATATGTTTTATTTAGTTTCGTGTTATATTAAAATACCTCATTTTTCTACAATATTAAAATATATAGAGTTATAAAAAACATTACACAGATCTCTAATAATAATTTGTTGTGATGTAATGTATTATGCAGTTGAAATCGGTAATATTTTGATATGTCATAAAAACTAGTCTTATTTACATCAGCCTTACATAAATTTAAGAGGATTCTAACCCCTCTATCAAATTTTCATTATATTTTTATCTACAAGTACTTTCAAGAATTGACAAAAATAGGTGTTACATCCTCTTAATAATTACATTTCATTCAGACAGACTTAAGATAAAAATGTTTGTTTTACATATATTTATGTATAGGCTCAACTGTCTGCGTGAAATATTATTGCGTTATTATTATTTTAATTATATTTTACATTTCTCATGAATGATTATTTTAGCTTAAAATATTTATTTTTAAGGCAGCACAAGAATGCAAATTTAAAATTGTTGACAATCAAATAATAATATATACCTTTAGCACTCAAATATAATTATGATTGTAAATCCAGCTGAAGCTTCTTAAGAAATTAAATTAATCAAATTTATTTATTTCGTTAAAACTTGCATTAGAATGATTNTATATAATTCTAAAATTTTTATCTTGTTTATATCAATTTTATTATTTTTTATGAAGAGATTTATTTATTTTGTTATTAATATATTAAAAAGTTTAATAAATTGAATAATTATATCTAATGCAGGTTTTAATATCAATTGAAATAATTGACAGCTTGAAAAAAAAATCATTTCATTCCATGTTTACATCATAATTTTCTTAATTACGTAGTTTTAATAACTAAAAACATATTCAAAGCATAAAAATTATTTTAAAAAATCATGTAATTTTTATGTTATATTATTTCGTGCCAAATATTTATCTTCAAGATATCGTTTACATTTAAGAATATGTTATTTATTCTAATTAAAGCTAAAATATTTGAGATGCGCCAATTTTAAAATAAAATGCACCATTTTATATTAATATCATGTATTTTTTGTTTGTAATAAGAGGTCCATATATCGTATATAAGGATAAATAAAAATAAAGCTTTCATCATAGTGATAAATATCCAATTTACTCCAAAAAATTTATCCAAGATAGATTAATATATAAGAATTTTAAGAAAATATACTCAATATTTTCAAAATATTTCTTCTTTTTTTGTTTACACGATTTTACAAAAAATTTTGCATGTGCCTAACACGTAATTCTTCTAGTCAAAATGATGTTTTATCTTTATACAAAACTATTTCCATGCTGTATGTTGTTCAGAAAGTTGCCCCCTTGTTTTATTTTTAAATATCCAAAAGATTGGTTAGTATTATTTCATGTAAATCCAATATGGCACTTATTTTGTTTTCTTTTGAGTATTATAGCTGATATTTGATTTATTTTATGGCCTATAATATCTTTTATTTCACCAAATGTTTTAAAATTACATGAAACACTTCAAATAAATAAGTAGTTTATAAATTTAGATATATATTAATAATTATTATATAGGAATAGT
>NEEE01003816.1:7314-23757 GCA_002278615.1 Pogonus chalceus | reverse complement strand
AAAAAAAAATAATAATTTGGGATAATAATAATAAAAATACAAGTATATATTTATAAAATGTTATATTTCTAAATAATTACATTATCAAATCAGTTAAAATAACTTTTAATCTACGATATGTACATATTATTAAATTACAGAAACTTATTAAAACCCTCCATAAAAAATAAAAGCGCTGTATTAAAATAAATGTTTGGTCAAAATTTTTTATTATCACAAATTTAAAAAAAATTGGAATCGTATATTTGGCAGAAAATATATAACATAAATCAATAAAATAAATATATAAAATATAAAACATAAAATTTTAAAATAAAATAAATATTAACGAATTTTTAAATATCGAGAAATCAAATTGTGTACATCGTCTTTAATTTCATTCATAAATCCAGATTCTATAATATTATCAAATAATCTGTATCTATCTAGATCGGTCATTTTAAATGTTAATATAAAAGCTACAGTTTCAACTCGTAATAAATTAGTTCCTGAGGTAATGGACCAATTGTAAATATCAGCTGCCGTTTCGGATGATAAAAAAAATTGTATAACACAAGTACTCAACCAATCAGTTAATTTCTCTAATAAATAAAGATCAGCTAAAACTAGTACTTCAAGAATTGTAAGTAATTTCACGTTTAAAGGCTGTGGTACAATTTTTTCGTAATTAGTTTTTAATAAATTTAATAAACATTGTAATGCATCATGTGAGACATTTTTTAAACTTATCACTTCTTGATTTGATTCACTAAAGGAGCCCGTTAACATAACCTTAAAATAATGCGTTTGTTCGATTAAAAAGTCCCGATCTACGTCTATAGTTGAACCGTCATCCAATTTTATTGTTACTATATCACTTGTTGTGGGATCGCAACTATAGATTTCGTCAAAATTATATGGTTCTTCGGGGATAAATCGTACCATTGGTCCATTTAAATGTATCGAACGGGATAATTTATTAAATGAAATGCTTATATCATATCGGGATTCTGGATTTTTTTCGAAACAATTTATTAATATTTTTAATCCTTCAAATGTTTCCATGATTTTTAATAGTAATGGTTTACATCTGTTGAAATTATAATAAATTAAGAACGAAATTTTTAATAAGGAAATAAAAAACTTACTTGACAATCAAAGGAACATTTATAACACATCGTTGTTTTTCTAGAAAATTATCCGCTATCATAAAATTTGAAATAACTGTTTTTCCTGCATCACTTTCAGTTAAATTTGTCATATGTCCTAATAATTTTTGACCAGTCCAATTAAGTCTATAGCAAGTAGCGCAACTTATATCATGTTGCTTTTCAGTTAAGCTGTAAATTATTTTTATTAAATCGTTTTTTATTAGGAAGTGGAAATTTTCCCCGTCACTGCAACAAAATAAATAATTTAATTTATTTGATTAATTAATGTATTGATATATTTACCTAACGATATTCCAAAGTAGTCGGGTGATTCTATTATCTGAAGGATTTTTACATTCTCTTGCGTATTTTAATAAAACAGTTAAATGCCGTTTTGTTGTTAAATATGGTTTCCGATGAACAAAATTTGATAGAACAGTTAACATCATATGAATTATTTTTTCATGTATTTCAATGCTATTAATATGTACAGCTTCATTTTCTAAATTAAATATAATTAAAAATTAAATTTGGATTATTAATATTAAAAATTACCTATTTCTTTCTCACTATCGGAATTTAAATGTCCTACATCTTTGTCTAATTCTTCTTTTAATATTGTATTATCTTCGAAATCACTACAAATCGGAGAATAATTTTCGGAATCATCAGTAGCGTCCATATCAAAATCTGAAAAGGGACTATTTATTTAATATTCATGGAATAATTTAAAATTTTCTCACCGTCACTTTGTGAAGACATACTTAACGGGGAACTAGGAGGTGAAGAATCACTATCAGGGGGTGTTATTCCCCGGAAGGGGTAACTTCCATATACACAACGTATTTTTGGGGAAGATGATGGACTACTCTCCTGAAATTTATAATTATTTTAAATAATTTTATATTGATTATTTTATTTTTTAACTTACTTCAGATGGACTTCGTTCTCTCATATGTTTTCGTTTACCTCTAATTGATATTGTTTTTCTTAAATTACCAAATTTTCTTTTTACATATTCGTGTTCTTCGGTTAATTCTTTATTCGATTTTAAATTTCTTTCGATACAATTAATTGCTACATCAACTAATCCGTTTGCTAATAAATTTTCCTCCTCTTTTCTGTCGTAAATAATACTGGCAAGTGCTGTAGACATCTATGAAAAATATTTAATTATTTAATTTATTAAGTTTACAAAAATATTGTTTACCATAAATTCTTGTTTTTTACTTTTACAGTTTTGTAACATTTTTAATAAAAGTTCTAAGCCGCCGGCTCTTTTTAATTCGCTACAGTTTAAAGGATGTTTGAAAAATAAACAAAATGCGCTAATTACATCATTAGGATAACGTTCATCTAAAAGCAAAAAATAGTAATAAATTTAATTAAAATTTTATTTCAATTTTTTACTGGGATGTTTTTCTATGTTGTTTCTTAATTTTGTAATGATACAATTCACAGCTTCTGCATTTGCTATATCAGATCTAGACGTAGCCACATGACTTAAATTAGTTAAACATTTAACTGTTACATATGGATTTACAGGAATTAATAATACTAAAGTTTTAAATCCGTTTCCGTCCGCTAAAATCTAAGAAAATATATAAGTATTTTTTATTACGTTTTAAATTGTTATATATTTACTTGTTTCGCACATTCCGCGGTTCCCATTTTACTAAAAATTAATAAAGCTTTTAAAATATCATCTAAAAATTTTTCCATTTCTTTTTTAGCTGATTCTGGATAATCCTTTAATTTCCATTTTTCAGTATATTTCATTAAAATAAGGGAAACCGATCGGATAGCTCCATCTTGAAGCATATTTTCTCTGTTTGAGTAACTATTCCAAAGTATTCTAAAATTATAATTTATTTTTATACTAGGGAATATTTTTTTTTTGTTAATTAATTTTTATACCGTAATAATCTAACACCCATTGATTTAGTGCCCATTGAAATTTTATTTATTTTTGATATTTCGCCATTTTTATTTTCATTTTTTTCGAGAGATTTATTGAGGATTTGAATTACAATTGGGACAATTTTATATTTATGTACTTCGCTAGCGTAATTATCAAATTGAGCTATATTTCCTATTATACGAAATGTTCTACAGATTATACTATCGTTTGACCAATTTTTTAAAATATCTGCTAATATTTGAATCCCGTTGTGTTTTATTACCTAAATNTTTCTGCTTATTATTATGTAATTACATTGGTTCGTGGCAACGACTATAGCTGTATACAGTACAAAAATATTTTTATTAATTTTTTTTAAATGTATACAGCTTCCATTATAAATTTTTTTGAGCAAAATCGTAATTTATAAAAATTTTAATTAATATTATTTAAAAAAATATATTAATAATTATGTATAACTTATAAATAAAATTTATTTATTAATTGCAATATTGTGCTAAATATTTATATTTTTGATATTTTAAAATAATAATAAACAATATTTTATTACGCTAATAAATTTTGAAAATAAATGATACCTCCTTAGCACAGTCGCGTTGAGTACAACAATTACCCAAAATACTTAAACTGGTAGAAATAATTTGTGCGTTATTTGAATATTTCCGTAAACTTCCAATAACAGCGCCTATTCCACCATGTTTAAGAACAATTGTGAATTGCTTTTTATCTGTTGTATGCCCTCGGAGAGATGACAAATTTTTCATAACATCATATTTGTTTCGAGACTCTACTAAAGATTTTAAAACCTTTGATATATCACTGTTTTCCATTCTGCTTTTCACATGAATTTATGCTTTTAAGTTTATTATAAAACAATTTAGAAAATCACATTGACAGCTCACTAAATCGTGGCAAATTCACAATACACTGGAAAATTGAAATGTATCGAAAAGTACGTTTGTCAAACGAAAATATTTCTTACGTTTAGTACTAAAAGTAATAATTACACATTCTCAGCATATTAACTCATCTTTATGTTTCACAAATAAATGATTACTTCATTTTTACATACAAATACAATCTATACGGAATATTAAAATACATTGAATTAATAAAAATGAAACGTACTTTCTAAAAATTCATACCACTACGTTTAAATGATAACTGCAATAAATTAAAAATTTTATATATAAAATTATTTAATGTATAAAAATTTAGATTTTTCAACACAAAAACTAGTTTAGTAAATATTTATATTTGATTAAAATACTGTTTACCTTGAAATTTGTGGGTTATATTTTTATATTAATAAGATAAACGTACAATTTTTATGTAAACATAAAATGACATTTGTAATTTGTCCGTAAATCCAAAAAGTATTTTACAAATGATTTTATCACTTGAATTAAGTAACAATGAATCCAGAATCAAGTCTAAGTGAAATAGAAAAACATGAAAATGTTAAAGAACGTTTAAATAATTTAATTCATAAGAAAATATTAGATCAAAATGAGAAACTACACGATACCTCAAATAAATCTAATGATTCGTTAGAAGAAAAATCTAAAAATTTAGAATATATTTATCAGCAAGGCGAGAGTTCAAGTGAACCTTTAGTGGAAATAGCTGAAACGTTTGAGGAAGAATTAACAAATAATTCAGAGGAAGATGTTTATCAATATCTTTTACATCATATATTAAATGATAAAAAGAAAGCTTTATTAAAAAATAAAGATGTTGTTAATTTCTTACAAAATAAATTAAAATTTAACCAATAGGTATGTAATTTTTACGATACAATAAATGTTATATTAATGTACTTTTTTCTTATGTTTATTTAATGTACTTAAATCAAAAAAGCTTTCGTTGCATAAATCACACATTAAAGATTTATCTCTTCTATGTCTTTTAATATGAGAATTGTAATTAGTTTTAATTGCGAATGATTTATTACAAAACGAACAATTGTAAGGTTTTAATCCGCTATGAAATTGTTTATGATAAAACAAATGCCCACTTTGAGCAAATTTTTTCCCGCATTCATCACATTCATAATTTTTCTCGCCCGTATGAGCTAAAATATGAAGATTCAAACTATTTTTAAACTTAAATGTTTTAGTACAATTTTCAAAATTACAAACTAAAGGGCGTTCGTCCGAATGTATATTCATATGTAAATTTAAACCATGTTTCGTAGAATATTTATTACCACATAAACTGCAAAGATAATTTTTTGGTTCATGAATTTTTAAATGTAACGCTAAATGTCGTTCTGATGCAAATGTTTTATTACAATGAACGCATTCAATTGTTTTTTCTTTATGCGATTCTTGATGAAATTTTAAACCACGTTTTGTCGTAAATTTTTTACCACATTCGTTACACGAAAAATAATCCGTAAAATGTTTAATTTTATGAGTTTTTAAGTCATTTTCTGAATTAAAACTTTCGTTACAAGTTCCACAAATATATTTATTATCAATAATTTTATCTTTAGTATCTAAAATATGTGAATTTAAATGACGCTTTAAGTCTTTCATTAAATAATATTTTTTATCGCATTGATTGCAACTGAATGGTTTTTCGAAAGTGTGATGTCTGCGAATATGATCTTTAAGTTGAACGTTTTGAACAAACGATGTGTTACATTCTGAACATTGGTATGACCGTATATTATTATGGATTAAAGTATGACGCGTTAAATTACTTT
The DNA here is from genome assembly GCA_002278615.1 of Pogonus chalceus. Classification (NCBI taxonomy): domain Eukaryota; kingdom Metazoa; phylum Arthropoda; class Insecta; order Coleoptera; family Carabidae; genus Pogonus; species Pogonus chalceus. The sequence continues at coordinate 17,996 of NEEE01003816.1, read as the reverse complement.
TACTTTGAAATGATTTTTTGCATTCTTTACATTCGAAAGATGAAATTTCTGCCGGTTTTATTTTATTATGAGCATCTTTATTATGAGTTTGTAACGTTTGTTTGTTAGAAAATGTTAAATGACATAAATCACAAATATATTTATTTATTTTGGTTGAGTTTATTTTATTTGTTTCTGTTGAATTTATTTTCTGAAATAAACAAACGTTAAGTTAATTAAAAATCATATAAGCCACTTAATTAGTAACTCACAGGTAGTTCTTTTAATAAATTGCGTAATTTACTATCCGATTTGAGGCACATTTGTTTAAAATTAATAAATTGTTGTGTCAGTCTAGCACAATCCGTGCACAAGCAAGGTGGTAAGCCATCATCGGTATCAGACTAAAATTTAAATATTTAATTCAAAATTTATAATCATTCTTTTGAATTTAAACCTGTAGTGAAGTGCATTCATTGAAAAGATTTCTTAAAGGTAAGGAATTTACATCTTTGTTATCAAATAAATTAACTAATGTACTATTTGAAGTTAAACAAGCCCGACATATATTTAATTTATTATTAATAATAAAATTATCATCTGTAAGTTCCGTAAGTTCCATGTTTGAAAATCAATTGTTTATTTTAACCTAAACAGTAAAATGTCACATATGATTTTGACAATCAGTGTTGCCAATAAACTATATAAGTACAAATATATTTATTTAATTTTGATATACATTGGAAATTACAAAAAATAAGTAGATATATCACAGTTTTATTTATAAGTACATAATATTAATTTTGCATTAAATCATAAGTAGTTAATTCACGATCTAAAATATACATTATATCTTTTTCGTTAATAATGTTATCTTCGCTAGAATTCATATTTTCTTCGAGAGGTATTTCCGTAAAGCCCTAAAAACAAAATAATAAAACAATTGAATTGAATTAAAACTCATTTAATAATAATTACCTTATAATTATCAATTGAAATATCATATTCTTTTGTTGATTCTAGATTTGAATTCTTCGTTCGAATATATTTTAAATATATTATAAATAATGTTAAAATTCCTAATATAAATATTGCCACAAAAATTAAAATAATCCATAATATATTATCATTCGTTTTATAGTTAATAACTATAAAATTACTTTGTTTATACGCTGTATTATTTACTTCGCAAGAATATATTCCATTATCTTTAGAAGTTACATTAAAAATTGTTAAATTATACCAATATAATTCATTTTTAGGATTTGATATAGTTATATTAAATTTTTTATTTGGTATGAAACTTATAAAATTAGTATTATTTATATTATATTTCCATTCAATATTTGGTTTTGGATATGATTTAACTTGACAAGATAGTATTGTAGTATTTTTACTTCGATTTAAATAAATTTTAATCTTTAAATAATTTATTTTAACATTTAAATAATATTTTTCCCTGTTATCACCTTCTTTTGTGTTTGCTTCACAATGATAATCTCCAATATCAGTCGATTTTAAATTAAAAATAGTTAAATTATACCAATACGATTGATTAATATAACTTTTAGAAGTTATTAAATATTTCGAATTCGTTGTTAAAGTTGTATTTTTAAATGTCCATTTTATAGCAGGCGTTGAAAATGTTTGTATAAAACAACTGAGCGTTGTATTATCGTTTTCCAAGCAATTGTTTTTTGTAAATATGGCGATTCTTGGTAAAAATGGTGGTGTTATAAAAATTTGAATTTGTTTTTCATCAGAAATATCTGAATTATATGTAACACATGTATAATTTTCTTTATTTTCATAATATGTGGTTAAAATTGTTAAATTTAACCAATACATATTTAATTCGGCGTTAGAATCTGTTAATATANTTTCCCATTTTAATGTTTGGTTTAAAGGGTAAACAAAATTGATTTGTGGTTTTTTTGTTTTTATTACATGTAAATTTAGACTTTCTGAGGTTGAATTGTATATATTATTATTACTCAAACATTGATAATTACCATTATCAAATAAATTCAAATTTTTTATAGTTAAATTATAATTGTAAATAGTATTATTTTGTGTTATATTTAAAACATATTTTGAAGTATTTAAATTGATAATACTATTATTATGAATCCAGTTTAAAGCTGGTGTAGGTAATGAATCCACAATACAACTTAAAGTTATATTTTTATCATCGTAAACTGAAATATTTTTATCTGAAGCAATTGAATTATTTAACCAACATTTAAAATCACTTATTTTTAATAAATGCATTTCTTTTCCTCGTAAATTATTCGGATAATCACACTTTGGATGTGTTTTATTATAAAAATTATATTTAAGCATTATTTGATGTAAATTTTTTAGTTTACAATCGCAAACAAACGGATTTTCTTGTATAAATATTAAAAATACCTTCGGATTTCGAATGAATTTAGTGTCTAAATAATGCAATTTATTATTACTTAAGTCAGTTATCCAGACGTTTTCATTTGTTTCAAATATATTGTCATCAACGAAGTTGATTTCATTAAATCTTGCGAATAATCCTTTAAATTTAAATAATCCATTGAATAATCCATCTGATAATCGTTTAATATTATTATTTTCGATGAATAAATATTGTAAAAATATATTTGTTTCAAATAATCCAGGTTCCAGTTCGGTAATTTCATTATATCGTAAAGATAAATCAGATAAATCTATTAAATCTTTAAAGGCATATTTTTCAATTGTTTTTATATGACATCTATCTAAATAAATGTTTTTTAAACTTGTTAAATTATTATTTATAAAAATTTCGTTTTTTAACGTCGTTATATTATGTTGAGTCATATTTAAAATATGTATTTCGTTGTTTAAAAAGTTCGGAATATCATACATCGTGTAATTTAACACATTTTTACTGCATTCGGCTTGAGTACTTCCAAAACTTTGGATACATTTGCATGGAGTACATGATGCATGTACGAAATTAAAATAATAAATTATAAGCACTAATATTTTAAGTAACATTTTCACTTTTTTTTCGATTTACACTTGTTTTATTCACTGATTTAATGTTACTGGGAGTTATTTTTTCATTTTAGTGTTCTTGTATAAACAAACTAAGTTTATAATGTGTTGATATATACAAACAGAAAATAGTATTCTGAGCATTGGATTGTAAACTCTATTTTTATATAACTTGTGTTTATTACAATAAAGATAATTTTATCAAGTGTGGTTTTGTGTATTTGAATGACGATATCTCTTCTTTCCGGTTGTTTTATCTTTACATATTTCATGGTTTTTGTTTAATTCATTCAATAATTTTAGTTCATTTAAGTCTTTTTAATATGAAATTTCGTTTATAGATATACTTTTTGACAAATTTTAACAAATTAGGCCTCGAATTTGACGAAGCCTCGCGCTGAAGTTACTGTTTAAAGCCTTTTCTAAGAGAAATAGATTATTCTCTAGCAATTTTTTAATTGTGCTTCGTAATTTTTAGCATCAAGTCAGATCATCTCAAATATTTTTTATTTTATGAGCCTATTAAATTTTAGAAATATCTATCTAAGTATAATATAAAAACTAACTGTTCTCTAGGTATTTGCGTTAAAAGATTTTTAAATATTCTTACTAAATAATCAAATAATTTTAAAACTAGAAAAGATAAAATATTTCTCATATCATTTTACATCACATATGTAATTTTTATGAAATTATCTCATATATTGAGAGATTTTTGAACAATTTTTTTATTTTATGAATCTTTTGTATTTGTTTTGATGGGAAGATTTCAAAAATACCTATAAGTATAGAATGGAAATTAACTATTTTCAAGATATTTGAGTCAAAAGATTTTCAACAGTTTCACTAAATCTAAATAACTTTAAAGCTAATAAAGATTTAAAACTTCTAAAATATATGTAATTTTGATGAAATTATTTCATGTTTTCAAGAGTTTTATAGCAATATTTCAATAATTAAAATTTATCTAAGGGGTATACCTACTTCAAAAAAATGTACGAGTTTAATTTTGGGCCACAGTATAAAGATGTTTTCTAAATTTTTACTGATACATATATTTAAATTTAAAAGATACTGAAGTAAAAAATGAAATTTATATTTATTTAAATCGATATACTAGAAAAAATCATGCATTTATCTTATAAATTCACATGATTATTTAAGTTAGCTAAAAATAGACATTTTTGAAATTATTAATTTTACAAAATACGAGCGCAACACATTGGCAATACTGTAATTTTTTGCCACTTGTTGCATGAATGTAAATATTTATGTAACATATTTATCATATTTCAAGTGTTTTATCATATTATAAAATTAGTTTAATTGAAAAGAAGTAATGATGAAATTCTGCAGTAATTTGTCTTTTATGTTTACCGAAGTTCCATTTTTGGAACGATATAAATTAGCTCAAAAAGCCGGCTTTAAAGTTGTCGAAAGTGGTTTTCCGTATAAAATCCCTTTAGAGGATGTTGTTAAAGCTAAAGAAAGTGCTCAACTTGAACAAGTTCTTGTTAATATATACACCGGTAAGTAAGGTTAGTTTTTATTAGTATTTTGTTTTAAAATTACCTATTTTAGGTGATGTTACACAAGGTGAATTAGGGCATGCTGCAATTCCTGGAAAGGAAAATGAGTTTAAAGATGCTTTAAATAAAACAATTGAATATGCTAAAGCATTAAAATGCAAAAAGTATAATTGAATTTATTATATTTATATATAAATATATTTATATTTAATTTTAGAGTTCATATCATGTCAGGAAAAGTTGATATAAATGAAAGAACTCAAAAACATTTTGAAACATACGAATCGAATTTACGTTTCGCTGAAAATCGATTAAAAGAGGAAGGTTTAATTGGTTTAATCGAACCAATTAATAATTATTCTGTTCCACATTATTTTTTAAATTCATTCGATAAAGGTACATTTCGAAATAATTATAAAATTAAATAATAATTTATTTTTTTATTATTTAGCTGTTGAAATAATTAAAAAAATAAACAGCCCTAATTTACGTTTAATGGTTGATGTATTTCATTTACAACAAATTCAAGGAAATTTAACAAAAAGTTTGAAAGAATTTATGCCTTATACCGGCCATGTTCAAATTGCTCAAGTACCTAACAGACATGAACCAAACACCAATGGAGAAATCGATTATAAATATTTACTTGAAACTGTTCAATCATTAGGATATAATGATTGGATTGGATTAGAATATAAACCAGAATTAGATTCAGTTAAAGGTTTATCTTGGATTAAAGAGTTCGGGTATTCTTTATAATTAATAAATGTATATTTTTATGAAAAAATATATTTGGTTATTAAATAACAATGAAATAATTGTATAAAATATATTAAGAATTTTTATTACATCCAATCAAAATCAGCAACTAACGCAATGTGATCTGAAGGTATTCCTACATTTGGTAACGCAACATTTGCAGACATATCTGATTCTTTAAGTAATGGCAAAATTTGGATCACTTTTAATTTCGTATTTTCGTAAAATATATAATCTAAACATGCCTTAAAATCTTCGGTATAATTAGTATATTCCGGTGTACCACAAGCGCTTTCCATACTTCTTTTAAATCGTAACGCGATATCACTAACCATTTCATTTTTATCTGAAATTATTTTTTTATTATGTACGGAATATTATTTTAAATAAATTTACTTACTACAAGTCCAATCTTTTGCATCGCTATGAACAATTCCTTTAGTGAAAAAGGTGTATACACCACTATCTGGTGTACTATTAAAATCTCCGCAGTATATCAATGCTGTATTAGTATTTTTCTGAAATTAATTAATCGTAAAGTAACTGAAATTTTATTTAAGAAGCACTTACATTTACATTTGGCATTTTTGGTAGATTCATAACATTTTCGATATAATAAGCACTTGCTGCAGCTTGTAATAACCGAATATGTGATGCATCTGGGTGGAAATATAAATGCGTATTTGCAACAAATAAAATATTATTATTTGCCAACGATTTTAAAACTAAAACTTGTAAAACTGTATTTTGTTCAGTTAAACTTTTAGCTGCAGTTTCATTGTACGATATTTTTTTCCAAAATTGTGATAAACATCGTTGTTGTTTTATTGCTTTTCCAATAACAATTGAATCTAAGTGTAGCATTCTACAATTGATAAATATGTTATACATGTTTTAAAATTAATTGTTGAGTATTTACCTGAATCGTTTTTTATTAAAAAAACATGCTAAGCCTTCTGGTTTTGAATCTTTCGGTGTATAAAATCCTTTATAATTTTGTTTTTGTAGTTCAGGGCGCAAGAAGTTTTTAAACACTTTGTAATCTACTTCTTGTAGACATATTATATCGGAATTGTATCCTGAAAATAATCATATTTAACACAAATATTTGGTTAAGATGTCGCATAAATACCTGTAATTTCTTTTAAAATCAATTGTTTTCTATAATCAATACTCAATTTATCAAGAGGACAATAATGATATTGTGCTTTTGCGTTTTCAGATTTACAATAGTGATCTGCTAAAATGTTGTAAGAAGTAACTCTAAAACTATTACAACAAAATTATTGTTTAATTTAATAGTGTACTAAAAAATACTTACTTTGAGCCATTTAGTTTATTTTTGGTAAAATTATGCCTTTTTTGAAATGGACATTTGTCCTCAAATACTTTAATTGGTTCTAGTGATATAGTTTCAAATAACAATCCTACATGCATTGCGTTTCTTGGAATACACGCAAATTTTAAATAACAATTTAAATCTTCAATTTTTGGTACATAGCTATAATTATTTCCAACAATTTGCCATTTTTCTTTATCTTCAGATTTGTGCCAAAAATATTCAGATATATTTTTATCGAATAACATACCATCGAAGTCAGTTGGATAAACTGGGTAATTTACATATAAACACTTTGGTAACACAATATTAATAATTCGTGGTTTATTTAATAAAACTTTATACTTTTTATTTTGTATAATACATTCAGCATCATCTTTAATTTCATTGAATTTTCTGCATGACAAACTTTTTAAATCATACCCAAGTTTTGAAAACTTCACATCAATTAAGAATTCATCATTGGATTGTAAATTACTGTTTTCAACTGGGATATTTAAATATGTTTCTATATTTGTATCTTCTAGTTTTCTTTGTGCGCTAGCTATTTCATTTTTTTTACGTTGTACTGCTTTTCCAATTGCACCTTTAATTTTTATTATAAGTTCTTGAATGGTTTCGTCATGTCGTAAAGTAAAACGAAATGGTTTATCCAAATTATATGTTGTATTTACATAACGAAATATAAATTCGTATTTCTTTTCTTTTTCTTTAAAATGATAATATGCAGTTTGTAAATCCATTTTTATAAAATATATATCACATTAATGATTAGTCACTTATTTAAGTTTAAAATTGATACTGCAGTTGAACAAAATTTGATTCCCCTTTTATAGTTAATGATGATTCACAAAAAGTAATTACTTGTGCAATTACATTATTAATTGATTACACATAACATAATTTTTTATAATATGTAGATAAGTAAAAATGATTTTTATCAAGTCTTTTTATTAATTTGGGGAACTACAATAAAAAAAATAACTTGAAATTATCGAAATGTGTATCCAACTGATTAATTTAGCTTCTCGTATATCTATTTTGAAGCAAATGCTAATTCAAATTCAATACGATGATCTGCAGTTATTGAAAGTTTTAAAATATACAAATTCCTTACCTACATAAATATATAATAATACATTTTGAGGTTACTAAATATAACTGACATTTTATTATTTCGCGGTAAAATATAGGGCTTTAGGTATAATTTTACATTGGGGTATTTTATTAAGTGATAATTTAAATAAGAATTTTATCAAATCGTATGTATGCTTCAATTCTACATGATATTTTACTTTATCATTCAATCAGAAATTTTTAAAATCAGTGGCGTACGCAGCGTTTTAAGATCAAAATGAAGTAAGAATATAAAATGTTTCAAGAATATTGTTTTTTAAACCTTATAAACAATTTACATTATTTCTATAAGAATATAAAAAACTTTCGAGTTTAGGATTTGAAATGATTGCTAAAAGAATATTGTTTTCTATTTTAAATTTATTTTAATCTAAAACTAGACTTCGAATTCCAACTTAAAATATATAAAAATTATAAAATTAAGAAATGGTAAGAATAAAACAGTTTTATCAAGTATAGTATTTATTTATATTATTAACTTTAACAACAGAGTAAATATCAATAGTTAACTATTAAAGAAAATGTTTTTAATTGCGAAATTTGAAATTTGAGCTGATTAAAAAATAATACATTTCTTTGTTACATATTTTAGAATAGTATTTTGAAATAATATTTTAATTTACAACAAAATATGAAATATTTTATGTATACCTACTTATTGAATGTCTTTTCTTTGTTAACTTTATACAGACAAAAAAATTTAACAGTCTTTTGGCATATATTTTTTTATATTTACGAATGAGCTATACGGTACATTGAACAACCTGTTTTAAATATTTTAGGCTAGTTTATTATTTATATAAGAATAAAAAAGCACCTATGATTGGAAAATTGTACTATAGACAACGTGTCAAACATATTACGTCATATACCTTCAAAATTAATTAAAAATACATATAAAATGATTAAAATTATTTCTATTTGTTTATTTAAATTAGATTGTTCAATTTAGTAATTTTAGAAAGCCACGAAATATTAGAAAATGTAAAGGCTTGTTTTTCTAGAAAGTCTACAGACTATGCGTAGTAAATAGTTAGAATAGAAATATATTTCAATATTATTGCCAACAAAGTAGAAGTTTATTTTATATTAATTTATGTTTATAGGTTTATAAATAAAATAAAAATTGAAATTCTAAAATTGACATCATTGCTTAAAATATAGTTTTGCGTCTTCTACTTTGTTGGTTTACATCAATATAATATCAGGTTCAAAAAGTTTAGTTTCGGACAAGTTTCACAATAACAACCACATGTTCATAAGACGTTTTCCAAAATTATTAAAAAAAATAAAATTATCATTTCGTAGGCGATTTTAATGGACTTAAATCTTTATATAGCCCTAACCTTACACCTAATTCCTTGGGTTGTCTTGTAGTAGGTTGCACAGGGAAGGGATTGAACGTTTTATCGGGACTTGCCGGCGATTTTGTTGTCCGTCTGGGCGGGGATAAAGTGGGTAAATTAAAGGAATACAAATATTTAGGCGTTGCTTTTGTAGGCGAAGAACTACAAGGTGATGTTGCTTTTTCTTTACTACAAATTGGTGACAATTGAATTGCTTTTGACGTACAGGGAATATCTGCTTGAAAAGTTGTAAATTGTAGACAAGATAAATGTTTCGGGGGTGAAATTTCAGGAGAATAATCTCGTGTTTTTGATGTTTTTAAATCAATTGATAAATGTTTTCTATTATATTCAATATCTGATGATGTTGTCGCGTAATTATTTTGGGCGGATGATGAGCTAGTATTTGATGAGTGAATATTATTGTCTGTTTTGTCTTCGTTATATTTTAAACAATCTATGTTGCTAGTACTACTGTAAGTATTATCGCTCGATTTGCTACTAGATATTTCAAGGTTATAATTGTCTTTTTTATCATCTAAATATGATTTACGATCTCCGGCATAATTTGAACCAGATTCTTTGTTCTTTTTTGTTGAATATTTATCATCTGGTGATTCCAAATTAAAATAAGACTTATCTTCTTTTTTATCGTCAAAATGTAATCTTTTTGTTTCATGACTATAAGATGATTCATATATCTTATCTTTTTTAGTAAATACAGTTTCTTCGGGAGAAAGAATTGAAATAGATGACTTATAATATTTATCTGTATTTTCAGAAGATTTAATATCTTCATTATAACTTGAATAAGCATTTGTCTTTTTAGGCGATATTGAAAAATAATCTTCCGAATCACGATAAGAATCAGTGTCTTTCTTTTCTAAATTTAAAAAATCTTTACTGGTATCTCTATATTCTGGGGTTATATTTATAGAAATTTTCGGATATTTATTTCTTGAACTAAACAGGAAATCATCGGGCGAATGAAGATATGAAAATGATTTTGTCTTTTCGTCTGTATTGCTTAATGTGTTTGTATCAAGAAATAGGGATGTTTCAGGTTTACTTCTAGAAGGTTCTAGAGGGGATAATTCATCTAGAATTATTTTTCCTTCTTTTAATTTATCTATATAATCTGTATAGTATTTTCCGTCATAAAAAGATACTGTTTTTTCTTCAATTTCTTCATTATCAGTTTTTGAAGAAAATGTATTGTAAGTTTCTTTAGTATCTTTATTTAAGTCTATATCTAATTTATATTTATTTTCTTCGATTTCTTCTTTATCTTTTTTTGAAGAAAATGTATTGTAACTATCTTTTGTTTCTTTATTTGTGTCTATATCTAATTTATATTTTTCTAAAAAGTCTTCATTTTGTTCCTTTTTATACGTGAATGTATTATCTTCGATGTCTCTTGAAGATTGCCAGCTTTTAAATGAAAACATTTCTTCTTCTGTTGTTTTAGAAGTATTACTATCTTTTTTAATTTCTTCCTTTTTAATAATATTTTGCGAATAATCTTCTTTATCTGGGGTATCTGTAGTTTTATTTGAATATTTTGATGTAAATTCTTTATGT
>NEEE01003777.1:13218-26222 GCA_002278615.1 Pogonus chalceus | reverse complement strand
TTATTTCTAGTAATTGTATGAAATTAAAAATAATACAAGCGTAATTTTTCCATTATGTAAATAAATAAATATATTCATCACAACACTAGCCAGTTAAAAAAATATTTCGATATTTAATAATAGTAAATAAAAATAAAATATACAATTGTATATACCCTAAAAAACAACTGACTGCTTCACATAATGGGGGTCTATGTAATTCTCCAGCTAACTAGATATTTCCCTGCGTGATAGTAATAATTTGTTTCAAATGCACTGACAATATAATTGTAAGTTCGTGTCTTCTGACACATTTCAAAATTACATTCTACATTTTTCACCCGACTATGAAATTATTCCTTGGGGATATTTAATAAAATACATATTTCTTGTTTTAGATTCATCTCAATTACAGTCAAACTATTTAAAAAATATCTAGTTATTAGGAACTGATAGTAAATTTGGATTAGTTTGTTTGAAATTAGACAAACCGCGGTAAAATAAGATAATAAGCGGAAAAGGAAATGAAAGGGTTTAAAATAATTGATTGAAAGGATTTTATTAATTTCATGTTTACTTATTTTAACTTACATACTGTTTAGATGTAATAAAAAAAATTTAAGGGTTGATTTTAATAAATTTGTAATGATTTTTAACTCAAAGACAAGGGAACAGCCTTAGTTAAATATTTACGATTTTAAAAACATCAAGTTTTGGTTCAGATACTTGTACTATATTATTTTTTTTAGATATTTACACGATTTTACTACGTTTACATTATTTTACCCATAACATAGAGTTTTTAATATATCTTCCTATAATTATATTTCTATACAGCATAAGGTTGCACACCAAAAATTTTTACCGATTTACAAAATTTTACTTTTTGCAAATATAAATAATGCATCAATCAATCCGGACTTTTGTTTTAAAAATTTTCATTTTAGACAAATTATGCATACAAATTAATATGTAAAATGGATGCCAGGTTGAAGGGGACCCAGAAAAGCCTCTCAAAAAAAGAATAATTTATTTTGTGTTTATTTATCNGGAACAGCTTTAGTTAAATATTTACGATTTTAAAAACATCAAGTTTTGATTCAGATACTGGTACTGTATTATTTTTCTTAGGTGTTTACACGGTTTTACTACGTTTACATTATTTTACCCATAAAATAAAGTTTTTAATATATCTTACTATAATTATATTTCTATACAGCATAAGGTTGTACACCGAAGATTTTTACTGATTTCCAAAATTTTAATTTTTGCAAATACAAATAATACATCAATCAATCTGGACATTTGTTTTAAAAATTTTCATATAAGACAGATTATGCATACAAATTAATATGTAAAATGGATGCCAGATTGAAGGAGACCCAAAAAGGCCTCTCAAAAAAGGATAATTTATTTTGTGTTTATTTATTAAGACTGTTACCAAACTTTAAAAAATGAAAGAACAGGAGCTTTAGAACTATCGTAAATGCATGGAAAGTTTTTTTGTTTTTCTTTTTTTATCAGGGAGGGGGGAGAGTCAATTTGAAAGTCTTGCCCAGGGTTCACAAAAAGATAGTTACGGCCCTACTAACATCCAATAAAAAATCTTAAATTTGTAAGTTATGAAAAAAAAAAAAAAAATAATTAAGCTTAAGAATGAAAATATTTTGTTTTCCGACAAGAAGCGAGTTGAAAAATTGTTCAAAATTTGTAGTGATCTTAATGTAAACGTAGTACGATAGCACAGCAGCAATGTCACAGATATCACAGATAACTACGGTATGTTTGAGCAAAAACGGGAGGTTGTTAAATCAGAGTCCGCCGTGTTACGCACGCCCTGGGCATTAACGAATTAATTCAGGCGCACGTCCGCGTCGCGCCACCACCAGCGGCAGCCAATTAATTATTTTTAACGTGGCCTCTCGAAAATCCGAAAAGCACTGAGCCACCATCCACCATTCGCCCCATCTTGGATAAACACTGCAAAAAGTTATCTGGCTACCATTTAATTAGGTATGAATATGCGCCAGAGCTAATGAGATATGGCTCTTTGGTGCCTCTTGCTTCGGTAATTAAGCTCGGGTAAGCTCACACCGAATGATAGACATTTTATTACCACTAGATTTTTGCAGCTTATTAACAATTATTTCTATTTTATTTCCCATTACTTTTTTCATTATTTCTATCACTATCTCTCACGACAATAATCAAAATCTTCTCCAAAAAGAGAATATTTTATTTCTAATGTCTCTCAAATTATTATTATATTATAAAATGGGCTTAAAGCTGAATATCCTAGCAAATCAAGAAATTTAGATTGCTGAAGACGGCGAGAAAACTATAATTAACATACAAATAAATTTAGATAACTCCTCTTTCTTTGCAATGAACTTTTCTTCTTGTATGTAAGATCTCATTTAGATATGAAAAATCTAAATAAAAATTAATATAAAATCTATGATCCAAACGTAAAGAGAAGTGCTGATGGTTGTCTAAATGAAGTACAGAGAAGAAAGGGAGCAGATAGGTCCTTTAGTCCTTTGACTTAACACGAGACGATATAAATTAATTTAAACAAATCAATACGAGTCCAATTAGGAAAAGTCGAGACTGAAGCACGTAAAATTCAAAGGAAACGGCGCGTTTAACTTGGTACTTTTGATGTTTCTCGGATGCAAAACGAATTTCGATTCATTACAGGTGCTTATTAAAATTAAACAGCTGTCGGCAAGGATGTTGTCTGGTTTAACATAGTTTTACAGGCTTCACTTACATAGCAGGTATTTATGTAGTAATTATTCAATGAAATTGTCGACTTTACTTCTTCTGAAAATATTAAATTCATAATAAAATTTGATATTTATGAATATCCTTGCGACATAATTACGATTTGATCTGATTTATTTTGTAGTTGGTTAAATCTAATAATATAGTTTATTGTAGTATAAGTTACACGTTACCATATGCGTCGCTTTCGAATAGATATCTCGTACGTAGATTCTGTTGCGAATATTGTCCCACCTGTGCACAGATATTTTAACAGAAGAGACAATATTTGAAAGCTGTCTGGCGCAAGCACACAAACACTTTATTTACAGTCAGCCATTCCCGCAGTAAAAGATTGCATTATTAAATTTGAAAAGTTCTACCAGAGAGCACATGTGCCAACAAACGAATATTCTTTTCAGAATTTCAGTGGCGCCTCAAACTTAGCTTTTTATTTTAATATAATTTAGTAAAAATATCGATTTAACAATTAAATTAATTTGAAAATATATAGCTTTAATAGCATTTTAAATAATGGATTTTGGACTACACGGCCCTTTAAACAAAACACATCAAAATTAACTAAAACTTTCTTATTCTTAAATATGCAACTAGGTCAATAAACACGCTGAAAAAGATAGGCCTGTAAAGTTTGAACTGTAATATTTATGAAAATATAAAACTGTGTTAGCGTAGATTAATCAAAAGATGAAATGAAAAACAACAGAAAAATAGAAGACTAAATACTTTAATTGCATTATTCTTAAAAGTTTAAAAAGAGCAGCAATAAACTAATCAAATGATCTGGGCCTGATTATTTTGCGCCATGATAAATGACAGAAATAGAAGATAGTAAGAAATAGAGCACAAAATAGCAACAAAAATAAGAATAAATAAATGCAATAGCTTAAAATAATGTGTCTACTTCAAAACAAGAATATATTCGAATATATGAAGCTTTTGGACCAAAATACATGAAAGAAACAGAAGATAGAAAGATAAAGAACACAATATGGCAACAAAACAAAGAGTAAATAAATAAAATGACTTAGAATACTTCAGAGCAATGATATATTTACTTAATTAAACTACTTTATCATTAATAATTAAAATAGAGCAATTAGCAAGCCGAAAAACTCAGACCAAACAAGCTATAAATTTATTTAAACAATTTTTTTAATTGAGAGTTAAATTTTGTATATTTTATTGTAAAAAATGAAACAAAAAAGCAACATAAAAATGAGAAAGTAGAAGAAAACAGAGTAAATAAAGCAAAAAATATTGCTGATTGTTTTTAAGAATTTAAATAAGGCAATTAACAACTAAAATAGTTTCGATCTAATATTTTTTGAACAAAATATCTTATAAGGTTATTTAAACAAAGTTTTGAAATTAAAATTTAACAGCGTCAGCTTTTTTGGAAAACATGAAACGAAAATGCGACATGAAAACAAAAAAATAAACAGTAATATTTTATCAAAACAAAACGGAATCGTCTTTAGATTCTTCTTTCTCAAAACTCTTTCATTATTAAATTTTCATTTTTCTTAGTTTTTATTTGTTTATTATTAGGTAAAGTAAAAGTAATAAAGATGATGGTTGCTAAGCAACTAAAATATACATCAAGTGTTTAAAATAAAATTTAATAATAATATTTAAGAACGTCGTGAAAAATCTCCGCCACTGCAAGAATCTGTAATTCAAAATTTTATAACATCAGCAACGAGCATAAAAGTTGCTGTTTATTATATATTTGTATATTCCTGTAAAAGTTTATTGAAATGATGTTTCGTATGTAAAAAGTTGTGAAGCACTTGGAAAACTATTAAAACTTTTTTATAAACTGTTCTATTACTTCAGAAACTTTTAAAAACTCATCAAAATTATTGACATTGTATAGAAACAGCACCCGTCAAGATGACAGATAAAATATAATTCATGTATAAATAGTTTTACGAGTGAAGAAGTATTTTAAAAGTTGGAGTTTATGAAAAGTTGTGAGCTATTTTGGACGATGTAATAACCCATTCATTTTTCAAAACGGGTTAAAAATGCATTAATCAACCATGACACCGAATTATTATAAAGCCATTTTCGTTTATAAAGTAGATTTCAACATATTATGCTGCGTTGCGCGTAGTGTGGTAACTTTTTCATGATGAGTCTTCGTATATGATAATCGCTTTAACTTTACTTATCGTTTCTTCCCGTGTTATCAATCACTTTATTGTTTCTTTTTTTATATATTTATTCTATAGGAACTTATAATTCACTAAAAATCATTTGTTTTTTAATTATTATTCTTAGAATTCAATCACAAATCAAAATAAAAACGTTCCGTTTTGTTTCAATCAAGGTCTGACACTTATTTATAATAACTCAAGTTTTTTTGTTTTCGGCTTAAGCGTTTTGGATTGTAAACAGTTTTAGAAAGTACAAATTTAAAAATTTACCTTCTTTATCACAACTGCAATTGTGATTATAATTTAATAAATTTTTGCTACATTGGATATATTGTTTTGTTTTTATGTGATTTACATTGATATTCAGATAAATATATTTAAGAAGTTCCTGCGTTATGAAATAATGTTTTCCTCTTTTCTTATTATTTTAATATCAATCATAGGAAAAATATATCAGCTTCATGAGTAGATAGCAGATGACACAAGCTATTTACAAATAATTTAAAAAATAACAAATTTAAATTTGACATTTTGGACCTTGATCTATTTTACCAAGAAAACAATTCAAAATATACATCTATGCTTACAAAAGTACAGCTTCTCTATAATTGCCGGAAAGTGTTAGAAATTCTTGGAGAGTTCCCAAATATAAATGTTATCTAGCATTTGTGGGATATATTGGGAAGAAAAATGGAAATAAGACGAGTTTTAATAAGAATGTCCTGAAAAGTAACTTACAGGAACAATGGGGCAAAATTTTGTCAAGAATATTTGAGGCTGTGCAGGAGCAAAATGAAATTGAATATGAGCTTGACTTTTATTATTTTTGAAATAAATAATTAGTTTGAAGTATTTGAACTATAAATTTTGAGAAAAGCATGTTCGACTTTCACCGTGAGCTACTAT
This sequence comes from Pogonus chalceus, assembly GCA_002278615.1. NCBI lineage: Eukaryota > Metazoa > Arthropoda > Insecta > Coleoptera > Carabidae > Pogonus > Pogonus chalceus. Next base: position 20,388 of record NEEE01003777.1, on the reverse strand, counting down.
TATTGTAGCTTTGATAATTTTAAATTAAACTGTTTCAAAATTATTATAAAATATGTAAATTATATATAAAGCAGATAAATCCGTTATAATTATAAGTAAGCATTATTAACATATCAAAGAGGTATTAACATGTTTGTTAAAAAACCACATAACAATTAAAATATAATGAATATATCCCAACATTGATTACAAGTTTCCAAAGCAGAGTTCGAGCAAAGAAAACAGGTCTTAGAAGGACCGATCCTACAATTAAAATTTATAAAGTAATTTTACGAACAATGATACAGCGTAAGGGCAAGGGCAAGGGCAAGACACTGGCTGCACTCGTGAAACCGTTAAACGTATTCATGTTGATACAATGTTGAATGTAGTTGACACAAAGGCGCATATTATAAACGTAGGGCCTATATAAACCGGCGGTCGTAATTCATATGATTACGGTGGAGCAGTCATGACTGTAAAGTGTTAATTTACGTACGACGGGGCACATGATGTTTTGGTGACGTTTGCATGGTAAGCATACTATACAACAACTACTGGTGGGGACTGTTAGGGACTGCCAGGGGCTGCTTTCGGGGGCATATCTGGGGGATTCAGGGTGAATGGTAACGGACGGAGCGAGGCACAAGGGCCACTGCTACTGGTATATACGTAATCACGCAATCCGTAACACCATGTCTGTGACTACTGCTGATGGTGACGGCTGCCACTACAACCAACACGATATGTAATGCACTGAGACGTAGAAACCCTTTATAACTAGAGAGATTATATATTTTAATGCAGCTACACATTAATCAAATATTCCAAGTTTAAATTTTGCAACTCATTCTATAAAAAATTATAATAATAATAACAACAATCACTCTTTCAAGGAGATAATCTTTTCTTTGAACACTTTATGAATTCATTTCGGAGATTACATATTGTTTATATCTTTGACTTAATCTAAAAGACTTCCAAGCGGTCAACAATTTTTACGACATTAAACGAGCAATTTTTGTACTCAGTTTCTCGACAACGGCTCTAAAAATTGGTCTTTTAGGGTCTTATTTCCAGGAAATATCATTAAAGGTCTTTTTTATGATATTTATATACAGCGTTACAGTGATATAGCTAAACAACGAAGAAGTATTTACAAATTTAATAAAATAAATTGTATAGCCACAAGATATTATTTCAAACAAAAATCTTTATGATAAAAGGTTCGAAATCTCAATGAAGGTTCAAAATAAAGAGCAATACTTGTGCAACTTAATAAATATATCAAAATAATTTACATTGACATCATTGGTAAACTTCACGGTCAGTACAAAATACATTTTGACAAGACTGTATGTATCATTTTCCAAAATTAAGAAGCCAGAAACATTTAAATTACTCTTGCCACCGAAAAATCCATATTATTCTCGTGATTAAGTGTGAAAAGAGATTTTAGGAAAAAGCAAATTGCCTATAAAATTATTTTACATAATTAAATGCTTAAATTGAGTATAAAAGAATTATTAATAGTGATTCTAGGTTAATGAAAACTTTAATAAAAAAAATTTTAATGTTAATAGATAATATTCTTATTAAAGTACTTTTTTGTAATACTTTGATATGTCTCCTACGGAGGAGTCCAAAAACTCCTCAAATTAAAGAAAAACTCGTAAAGTTAAATATGCTTTAATAATAAACAAAAGTTTAATAAAATCTACATTATCTACCCCAGGATCATATAATATAAGACACTTACCCCAAAATATTAATAAATTTATAACCAAAATCTTCACTGACTATCAAACTGAACTGCTATCAAACAAACCCAAACACGTTATAACAGACTCGTTTAAATCTACAATGCAAGCATGAATGAAATCCTTTTATCAATAAATTTTTAATTTATTTTAAACATTCCAATAAATTGAAGGGTACTATAATAATAAATATTTTATATGTTTAAGATTAAAAAGTAAAAAGGAAAAAAAATAAACAAGTTAATTATTATAAAATTTATATAGCATGTGAGGCTGTATAGTAATTAATATAAATTATGATATAAAAACTGTAAAATATAGTAGTATTAGATTTCATTGAAAATACCGTTAGCTTGTTGGTCGGGAATCTATGGTTTTGACTTTGTTAATGTTTAAGTCGTAACATTTGTCTTAGGTAGTGACGTCACGGGTCTCGGCGGGTGGGAAAGCAACCCGAACCAGGTCCATTGTCTGTGCTCAGCGACTAGGCCACCCATAAGCGAGTTTTAGGGTGCGTTTTGAACTAAGCTCGCACTAAGATACTATCAACTATACAGCAGCTTTGTCACTCTCCGAGGATTACTTGTATATCCGATTTGTCTCTACTTACATTCTGTTTTTGTTTTGTTTATATCTAAATGTCTAATTCAAAGCAAGACGATTATTGTTAGCGTGAAATTATCATTGTGACTTGTAACTTAATATGTTTATATTGTTTTTCGGTTGTATTTTAACTTGTCATGGCATGGTCTATAGATATTTTTCTGGTTACTAACTTATACTTTAGAATAGACCAATCTTAACCAAATTTAAATACGTAAATTTTACAAGAGATGCAAGTAATTTGTAAGAAGTTGACTTCTTTGCAATTTTCAGGATTTATAGTTCAATAAAGAACTTTGGAAATAATTATTATTATTATAATTCTCCCGTCTTTATTAATTTTACTTCCTATTTCTGTTTTGTGAGAGAATCATTAAAGCTTGCACTTTTCTGATATATTTTAAATTAAATAATTACTTAAATTATTAGCCTACTACTTTTAAAATGTATATTAACAAAATTAACTATAATATTTACAAATAATAGTTTTAAAGGTATTTTAGGCTTCTGTGGAAAATTATAAGAGTATATTCTGTCATAAGTTTAGAACGAGTCAGAATTCAAAAGCAGAATATCCATTCCAAACATGTTACAGAAAACCATTTCTCTAATTCTAATAATAATTAGTAGAATTAAATTAACATTAAAAAGAAAAGCTTTGATAATTAAAAAATATATACTTGATTTTTTTGCTTTGGGGTTTTATGTTACCTCATTAAACACTAGTGCATAATAATACTGCACAGTTGTGCAGAATATAACCTTTTACCATGTTATGTCTAAACAAGAATGTTATTGTGCTTCCTTTTTTGTCAAAAATGGATACAGTCGACTCTTTCTAAAGGTGCTCTGNGGGAGAGCACCTTTAGACAACGGTCCTACCCCGACAGATCACCTTCAGACAGATTTAACTGTAGTACAAAACTAAATCTTTATTTCATTTTATAAACTATTTAATTTTTTTTTTTTGAGTTTTTTAGGCTTAGAGTGTAAATAAAATATTATAACGAATGTTTTTGTGTCAAATTAAGAATCCTTTTGTATTTCCTTCCGGATTAAATTCGAGATTTCTATCAAAAATGATTTGTAATTAATAAAATGCAATGCATATTATAAATATTAGTAATATTTTGAAAAACAAGAAGAAGAATAATAAGATGTTTAAAAAAAATGTAAATGCGTTGGTTCCATTTGACAAAATGCAACACATAAATATCACATAATATATGTCAGTTTAATTATCACCATGATTAAGTAGAAACGAGTTTAGTTATTGTACTCGTGGTATGTATAAATGATAATGGCCTCTCGTGTACACAGAATTTATTCCTCTTTTCATTTCGGATGCATTCTTCTTCTTCATCTTCTTCTGTTCCCAAGTGATATTCAACTTTTAATTCGGTTATTATTAATGATGAACTGGTTCAACCTACGTACTGTTTTACATGTTCATAAATATTTTATATGAAAATAAATAATGATGATTTGGATGGAATCGTTGATCGAGGAGTTTATGGAAATGCTTGCTCCGTGATGTATTATGGATGGTATATTTAAATCTTTTCATGAAAATGTCTTTTATATTACTTTTAAAATAACCTATGATATGTAGCAGTACTTGTTTAAAAATGAAATTTAACATAACATTTAATGCTTCATATTTATATATTTATAAAGAGAAGTTTAAGGGATGATGAGATATAGGTTAACAATTTGCCCTAAACTGAAGTATTTATTAAGGGTTGTGCCACGAATTACAATTTTATATACAGTGGCAAGCCTAGTTGTGGTTTCAGTTAAGGGTAGATCTCGCAATGAAGGTTTTAAAAAATTGTATTTTTTTTTTTACAAAACTCTATTCCTCAATCCATCTAAACTGATCCTCTTAAAAGGTTTATTAATATTCGGAGTCATTGCAAAGATACAAGTACCGAAAATTTTAAGGGCGTATTTCACGAAACTACATTTTAAAAACTGGCTGCCACTTTTTCTCGGGAATTATTCAATGAAATCAAACTGTTTTTTTCTATCGTGAAACGTAGGATTTTTTTGATAAACAAATTTATAGCTTTTCTTTTCTCAAACTAATTTTTTTTGCAATTTTTTTATTTTCAAAAATTTTAATCTTCACGATAGCCAATCTTATGGATTTAAGAAAATCTAAACTATTTTGTTTTTATTTAAGGACTGATGGCGACTGGCACCCATAGAGGTGTCTTTTTTTTGGAGGTTTCTAAAGCCGAAGGCTACCAGTGTTTCCAATATTAATATTTATAATTCAAAATTTTTTGCATTTATAATTAAAATACATGCAACAGTATAATAAAAAAACTCAAATGATTCTATTGTTATTTAACACTTAACAAAATTCTTGAATATCGCTGTTTTTTAGAGCTGTCAAGGTAGAGTGCCTCTTTAGTATTTGTATTATTTTAATTGCTTAAAATTAAAAAAAAAAAAAATATATTTTTTGGATTGCCATTTTGCGTTTGCAAGGCCTTAAGTCTCGAAGGCATTGGTTCCAAAATATTTTTTAACAAAAACAGCTTAATTTTCTCATTATTTAAAGACTTCTTATTAGAAATTTATCTTGTTGCCATTTTCCTTCCCAATATATCCCACAAATATTTGATAACATTTAAATTTGAGGACTCTCCAGAAGCTTTTAACATTTTTCGACAATTATAAAGAAGCTGTTATTGCCTAATTTTAATATGTAAATAATTTCCTACCACTGAAGTTGATATTATATTTCAAATAACAATTAAATTAATTCAGAAAATCGGAAATAAAATTTTCATCATTTCTACGCCTTTGTAATTGTTGTTATGTAAATTCCAGTGCGCTAAAAAGTAAAAGACCCCTAGAAACACTTAAGAATCTCCACATTTCTACAAATGGCGGTAAAACAAGCAGGTAAAAGTGTGTAGGGGTGCAGTAACACATGTCAACGGCCGTTTGTCAGCAATTAAGAATGTTTGTGGCTTTTAGGGAAAAATACGGGCGGGTCCCGGCAGCTGCGTGTGCCAGTGTCTTGTCAAAGATCGCCACGTCTCTTCCTGTCTTCCTTCTTACGTACAACAAACTGTTATTTATTAAAGAAATATATGTGACGTCAAAATTTATAATGATAGCTTTTCTGTTTCGTTTCAAAGGTGCGAATATTTAATTATCTTGTTCTAGAAAACAGAATAACAACTGTACGTTTTTCTTTTTATTCGATACGTTTTCATATTTAGTTTATTTGATATATACAATAACGAATGAAATATTCATATATAAAGTTTAATATAAACAAACATTTAAAACATTCAATTTTCTGCACAAATGATTTCAATTATTAAGTGTAAACAAAGTTTTGCAAAAAAAAGTATTGAATATCGTTAGTTAAATAAATAAATTCTGAGTGTTTAGGCAGATGTCCAGGTTATGACTGAGTTTACTTAGTAATGGTTACAATATTTTTCCGGTAGACAAATTGTTTAAATATATGGTTACAAATTTTAAATAAACTGTAATTTAAGGAAAATATTTATTGAGCAGACGTAAATATGTTTAATTTTCATATTGAAAATATTGATTCTATTAGTTTTACTATTTAAAATAAATATTATACTGCAATTATATTATCAAAAGATGATGATAGATAATTGAAGATTATTTTTATAATATTTTCGGTTCAAGATATCCGACTGGTGTTTATATCAAAGGTAGCTTTAATATTTAAAACTAATTATCAATAAAAATGTCTGAAATGACCATCTAAAAGAGTTGATATTCGAAGTTATTACAAAGATACAAGTTTTTTTTAAACTGCTGCTAATTTTTGCAATTATTTGAAATTTTAAATATCTTATACTTTACGTTAGACAATCTAATATAGTTTAAGGGAATCTAAACGATTTGTTCAACCTTCTTTAAGAACTGATAGCAACTGGCACTCATGGAAATACCTTTTTTGGAGGTGTCTCTCCGAAAGCTACTACAGCTCCAATATTAATATTTTTACCTTAAAAAATTTTGTATAATAATAAAAATAAATGCAGCAATATATTAAAAAAATTCCAAATGATTATAATGTTTATTAATACTTAATAGCTGTCAGGGTGGAGTTCATCTGTATTATGCTAGACATATTTTTAAAACATATATTTGGTTTTAAATAGATACAAACGTTTAATTTAATTGGTAATATTAATTAGTAATACTAATTTCTTAGTTTTATTTAAAAAAGGATTTTGGAAAATTTGAAGATCTTGTAAGATTATTCTTAAATAACCTGACGCAAGCCGGACTTTTCAGTTTGCTCTCAATTTCGAATTCTCAAATCAGTTTTTCAATGCAATTATACCCGAAAAATATCAATGAATATATTATATTATTTATAATCTAAAATGCGCAACTTTAAAAACAATTGAAAATGAAAAACAAACGCTAAAATCAATCTATAAAAACAAAGTTTGTTAATAACAAATACAAAGCAATCTAATAACAAGTAATTCTCCATGTATAATTAAGTATATAACACAAATGCTACAATTAAATGTAGAGTAGTTTGTAGAAAGTTTAAAACACGATAAACACAAGACAACTGACAAAACATTAGAGTTCGCAATGGTAACGGTAACGCCGGCAAAGACACTGAATTCCCTGTAAACCCGCATGATGCAAATGCAAGATAGCCAAGAGTCACGTGCACAAATGTAATAGGTTCGTGTAATTACAACAAATGCCACTGCACTGCAAAAAGCGAGCTAAAAAACCAAATTGTTATTTCTAAAGTGGAAAATTCTCTAACGGCTATACATCTTTTCAACTCATCTATGCA